>MU696815.1:0-20121 GCA_026770625.1 Nicotiana glauca | reverse complement strand
ACTGCCGAACCTGCCGGTCTAGAATAGCTACCGGCTCCTCCTCATAAGACAGATCCTTGTCCAATTGGACAGTGCTGAAATCTAACATGTGGGCTGGATCGCTGTGATACCTCCGAAGCATGGACACATGAAACACTGGATGCATGACTGACAAGCTGGGTGGCAAGGCAAGTCTGTAGGCCATCTCTCCCACACGATCAAGAATCTCAAATGGGCCAATGAACCTAGGGCTAAGCTTTCCCTTCTTCCCAAATCTCATCACGCCCTTCATAGGAGATACACGGAGCAATACTCGCTCACCAACCATGAAGGATACATCTCGAACCTTGCGATCCGCATAACTCTTTTGTCGCGACTGAGCCGGACGAAGCCTGTCCTGAATGATCTTGACCTTATCCAAGGCCTCCTGAACTAAATCTGTACCCAATAATCGAGCCTCTCCCGGCTCAAACCATCTGACTGGAGACCGACATCGCCTACCATACAACGCCTCATATGGAGCAATCTGAATGCTGGACTGGTAGTACTGGTCCCACGAGCCTCCAAAATCAATGACACAGGTTCGGAGCATATCCTCCAATATCTGAATAGTCCTCTCGGACTGGCCGTCCGTTTGAGGATGGAACGCTGTGCTCAATTGAACCTGGGTGCCTAACTCTTGCTGAACTGCTCTCCAGAAGTGCGAGGTAAACTGCGTACCCCGGTCCGAAATGATAGATGTCGGCACCCCATGAAGGCGAACAATCTCTCGGATGTAGATCTCAACTAACCTCTTCGATGAATAAGTGGATGCAACAAGAATAAAATGCGCCGACTTGGTCAGCCTATCAACAAAGACCCAAATAGCATCAAACTTCTTCCGAGTCATCGGAAGTCTATTAACGAAATCCATGGTAATCCTCTCCCACTTCCACTCGGGAAGCTCAATCCTCTGGAACAAACCACCAGGCCTCTGACGCTCTGCTGACAGTTCAAACACCTAGCCACATATGCAACAATATTTTTCTTCATCCTACGCCATCAATAATACTGCCGCAAGTCCTGGTACATCTTCGCGGTGCCCGTATGAATAGAATACCGAGAACTCTGGGCCTCCGCTAAGATCAACTCTCAAATCCCATTGACATTGGGCACACAAACTCGCCCCTGCATCCTCAAAACACCATCATCATCTAAGGTCACCTTCGTGGCACCTCCACACTACACCGTGTCTCTCAGGACACATAAATGGGGATCATCAAACTGCCGATCACGGATACGCTCCAATAATGAAGAACGAGCAACCGTGCAAGCTAACACTTTTCTAGGCTCAGAAATGTCCAACCTCACAAAACGATTGGCCAAGGCCCGAATATCCAAAGCAAGCGGTCTTTGGCTGACCGGAACATAAGCAAGACTACCCATGCTGGCTGACTTCCTACTCAATGCATCCGCCACCACATTGGCTCTCCCCGGGTGGTACAAAATAGTAACATCATAATCCTTCACTAGCTCCAACTACCTCCGCTGCCTCAAGTTCAACTCCTTCTGCTTGAACAAGTATTGCAGACTCTTGTGATCAGTGTACACCTCACACGTCACACCATATTAGTCATGCCTCAAAATCTTCAAAACATGAACAATGGCTGCCAACTCTAGATCATGAACCGGATAATTCTTCTCGTGGATATTCAATTGCCTCGAAGCATAAGCAATGACTTTGCCTTCCTGCATCAATACCGCACCAAGCCCAATACGGGAAGCATCACAATAAACTATATAAGGCCTTAAGCCTGTGGTCAAAACCAATATCGGTGTCGTAGTCAGAGATGTCTTGAGCTTCTGAAAGCTCTCCTCATACTCGTCCGACCATCCGAACTGGGCACCCTTCTGAGTCAATCTGGTCATCGGGGCTGCTATGGATGAATATCCCTTTACGAACCAGCGGTAATAACCTGCTAACCCCAAGAAATTCCAAATCTCAGTAGATGATGATGGTCGAGGCCAATTCTTGACTGCCTCAATCTTCTTCGGGTCCACCCGAATACCTTCTGCAGATACGACATGACCCAGAAATGCAACTGACTCAACCAGAACTCGCACTTTGCTTGACATATAACTGGCTATCCTTCAGAGTCTGAAGAACCACTCTGAGGTGTTGCTCGTGCTCCTCCTGGCTGCGGGAGTACACCAGAATATCATCAATAAATACTATCACGAACAAGTCCAAGTATGGTCTGAACACTCGGTTCATCAACTCCATAAATGCTGCTGGGGCGTTGGTTAATCCAAATAACATGGCCAAAAACTCATAATGCCTGTACCGAGTGCAGAATGCTGTCTTAGGGACATCACACTCCCAATTCCTCAGCTGATGGTAGCCAGATCTCAAGTTTATATTTGAAAACACCTTTGCACCCTGAAGCTGGTCAAACAAATCATCAATCCTCGACAGTGGATACTTGTTCTTTATCGTCACCTTGTTCAATTGCCGGTAATCAATGCACATCCTCATCGATCCATCCTTTTTCTTCACAAATAACACTGGCGCACCGCAAGGAGAAATACTAGGCCTGATAAAACCCTTCTCTAGTAAATCCTGCAACTGGTCCTTTAACTCCTTCAACTCTGGCAGGGCCATGCGATACGACCGAATAGAAATGGGCTGCGTGCCTGGGGCCAGATCAATACAGAAATCAATATACCTATCGGGCGGTATACCCGGCAGGTTTGAAGGGAAACCTCGGGGAACTCCCGAACAATAGGAACAGAATCCATAGAAGGAACCTCTGTGCTGGAATCGCTAACATATGCCAGATAAGCTAAAAACCCCTCTTCAACCATGCGTCGAGCCTTCATATATGAAATAACACTGCGGCTGGCATGACCTGAGGTCTTTCTCCTCTCCAATTGGGGAAAATCTGGCGAAGTCAAGGTCATGGTCTTGGCGTGACAATCCAAGATAGCATGATACGGGGACAACCAATTCCCCCTAATATGACGTCGAAATCCACCATGTCTAAGAGCAATATAGAATCACCCATCGGTATAGATACATAAACATGAATACCCAAGGCATCACTAGGATAACCAGATAGGGTGCAAAATAGGACGACACCTACGAACACATAGACCAAGGGTAAAATAGCACTGAAGTATCTCTAATACAAATCAGAATGGTACCTGTAATGTTTGCACCTGAAGACTCAGCCTCTGGCCTAGCTACTAGCTGGCCCCTACCTCTAGAAACCTGAACTCCACCTCTAAGACCTCTACCTCCGCCTATAACACCTCTGCCACCGCCTCTAGCTGGCTGGGCATGTTGTGGAACCTCCGGTGCCTGAATCATAGCACGAGAACGCTGATGCTGGAAGCTGCCATAAACTCAAGGGCAATATCTGACAATGTGCCTCGGATCACCACAAGCATGGCAAGACCTCATCTGTTGTGGCTGAGCACCCCTCAACCTCGGGCAAACCCTCTTGAGATGACCATACTCTCCATATTCATAACATCTACGCGACTGCTGAGGGGACTGAGGCTGACCCTGTTGACCTGAATGACCACCTGAAGTACCATGAGTGACATGGGAAGCTAACTGAAAGGGCCTGGGAGGATGGACTCTACCATAAGTACCTCTACCTCTAGACGAGGTACCACTGAACCTATCTACGCGACGGGGCCTCTTATCCGACCCATGACCACCTCCCTGTGGCAGAGCTATCTCAACTCTATGGCCCTCGTTGGCCGCCTCCTGAAAAGTGATCTCACTCCCGGCCTGAGCCACTATACTCGGCTGACCTGCCACCACTGGCGGAACCACTGGAAGCAAACCCGCTCGAACGACACCCTCTATGAGGCCTACCAACTGGACTAGAACGTCCTAAAGAACTGGGGTGGCAACGAACCCTTCTGGGACCTGAAATGGGCCCATCGAAACTGCTGGGACGGGAACCTCCTCCTCAAAACTGACCCGAGGCTCCGCCACTGGGGCTTCTATTGGGGTCTCGGACTGCTGCACGGTATATGAAGAAGCACGTGTTCTCGCTATCTGCGAAAGAATAGAGTAGAAATTTAACCGGTGTTTGAGAAACAGAACCGCACGACAAGAAAGAACAAATGTAAAGTGTTTCCTAACTCTGTAGCCTCTGGGATAAATACAGACGTCTCCGTGCCGCAAGAAAATTAACAGTTGCACGGCATCAACCTTAGTGCTTTTACTCTCATTCTTACCAAAAGCAATCACATAAGGCGCACGGAATCAACATTCGTGCGTTTCCTCACATAACTCTCATATCATGGCACGGAATGACCCTTCGTGCAAATATAATCAAGACATTGCACGGAATGTTCCTTCGTGTATAAATAATCAAAACATGTCACGAAATGTTTCTATCACGACCCCAATCCCGGTCGTGATGGCGCCCAATACAATTGCTAGGCAAGCCCGACCAATCAATACACACAACCCAATCACAAATCCCATTACTGAGTAACAACATGAAATTAGCAGTTTGTTAATTCTATTCACTAAATAATTTAAATAGAAGCAGTCTGAAATACTGATATAGCCAACATCTCCCAAAGATTTGGGGTCATGAGTCTAGAGCCTCTAAGATAATAGAGTAGCAAATTCTCATGTAATACAGAGTTCTAAAATGCGGAAAGGTAAAAAGGATAAGGGGAGGAGTCGGGTCCTGCGGACGTCAGGCAGCTACCTCGACAACTCATGATACTTTGGGAAGCAGCAAACAGCTCAACTAAGCTCCCGAAACACTTGAATCTGCACACATGGTGCAGGGAGTAAAGTGTGTACTTCCAACTCAGTGGTAATAATAATGACTGAAAGTAAGAAATCTTGAAATATAACAATGCAAAGCTATAACCAATACTTCAACACATTTAACAGTGGAACAACAACAAGAAATAACAGGTAGAACAGATAGATTTCGATGCATGAATGTAATGCAATGCACATGACCGCTGCGGCGCGCAGCCCAATCCATTTGGGTACTCGCGCTCACTATGGGGGTTCAGACTCCGGAGGGGCTCATACAGCCCAAGCGTCATATCATCGTAGCATTCGCTGTGGCGTGCAGCCCGATCCACACTCAGTCCAGATATATGCATGCAAGCCACACAGGCACAGTCAAGTTTATCATTTTCAGTTCCAATTATTAGGAATTATAGATTAAGTGTTTAAAACTTTAGAAATTTACTAATCATTTCGAGACAGTGTTTAACTTAGGATTGATATCATGAAAACATGCTAAGCATCATAGAAACGGTTATAATAATCCCTAAGGGATCTAAATAATCGGCACACAACCCAAATACGCTCATAGCAAATCCAAGTAGGATGTTTACTAATCAATTTTTAGTCAATAACATATTATGAACATCACTCGGACAGACTAAGCCATAGTCCCCAATCACAAACGACCCCGCACTCACCGTAGAGTACGTGTCTCGCATCAATATAGCGTCACAGTGTGATATACCGGGGTTTCAAACCCTCAGGTCATCATCTCCTCAAACCGGCCACAAGACTAGTCCGCTAAGTCTTTTCCTCTCGGATCGACCTCCTCGCGAGTCGAATCTGGCCAAAACCATAACGAATACATTACAATAGGTTAAAGAAACATAACCCGGTCAAAAGAATTCGAAAAACACCAAAAATCACGAAGTTGGCAAAACTCGATCCCCAGGACCACTTCTCAAAAAATTACGAAATCCACAACACCGGATTCCTCGTCTTGCCACGAGTCCGTACATATAAAGGTCATCAAAATCAGAGTCCATTTGACCCCTCAGATCCCTAGTTTAAGCCCCCTTAAGTTTCAAGCCCTAACCACCATTTTCAACCTTTAATCCCTTGGGTTTTCAGTGTTAATCCATGATTTTACACCATAATAATGTATTCTAAGTCCAAGAATCCATACCTGATGAAAGCCCTCGAAACTCTCTTCAAAATCGCCCAAAATCTCCTTAGTCCGAAATGAAAATGTTATGCTCTTTCAAAAATTTGCGAAGGCTAAATTAAATGGTTCTGACCAATCTTTTTTGCTTCTGCGACAAGTTTACCGCTTCTGCGGCCTTCCCACGACATCTGCGGTTTTCCTTAAGTCGCCCAGGACTGCTTTTGCAGTCCATAACCGCTTCTGCGGTGACTGCTTATGCGGAACTTATTCCGCTTCTGTGGAATCTCCCTAGCCAACCAACGACCGCTTCTGCGATCACATACCCGCTTCTGCGGTCCATTTCCGCAGAAGCGGATATACCAGATGACAGCAAAATCTGACCTGCAACACACTTCAAAAACTCTCGTTTAACCACTCGAATTCACCCCGAGGCCCCCGGGACCTCAACCAAAAACACAGATGTGACCCAATACCTTACTCAAATTTGCTCGAACCGTCAAAATACTATAGTTAACATCAAAATCATCAAATTTCCTCAAATCAAAGCCTAAGTTTAACCAAAACTTCCGAAACTTGCATTCGATCAAAAACCCGACCAAACGACGTCCGAATGACCTAAAATTTTGCACACATATCCAAAATCACCTAACGAAGCTACATCAACTCTCAGAATTCCATTCCAACTCTCGGATCAAAATCTTGCCTATCAACCGGAATTTGCCAAAATTCAAACTTCGCCAATTCAAGCCTAAATCTACAGCGGACCTCCAAATTCAATTCCGATCACACTCCTAAGTCACAAATCATCCCCCGAAGCTAACCGAATCACCAGAATTCACATATGAGCCCTCTAACTATATAGTCAACTTCCGGTTGACTTTTCCAAAACAAGCTTCCCTCTAAGAGGCTAAGTGCCTCATTTCCAACTAAAACTAATCCAATTCTACCCGATCAACTCAAATACTGATATTGAAACATAGAGCAACATAATATGGGGGAAACAGGGCGGTAACTCACGTGACGACGAGCCGGGTTGTCACATCCTCCCCAACTAAAACAAACGCTCGTCCTCGAGCGGGTCAAAAACATACCTGGAGTCTCAAACAAGTGAGGATATCTGCTCCACATCTCCCGCTCGGTCTCCCAGGTAGCCTCCTCCACGGGCCGACCTCTCTACTGCACCTTCACCGAGGCTATATCCTTTGATCTCAATCTCCAAACTTGATGACCCAAAATAGCCACTGGCTCCACATCATAGGTCAAATCATCATCCAACTGAGCTGTACTGAAGTCCAACACGTGAGACGGG
Organism: Nicotiana glauca; assembly: GCA_026770625.1. Classification (NCBI taxonomy): domain Eukaryota; kingdom Viridiplantae; phylum Streptophyta; class Magnoliopsida; order Solanales; family Solanaceae; genus Nicotiana; species Nicotiana glauca. The sequence continues at coordinate 12,912 of MU696815.1, read as the reverse complement.
TCCCTAACATACTTTCGGAGCATAGATACATGAAATACCGGATGAACTCCCGATAAGCTGGGTGGCAAATCAAGCATATAGGCCACCTTCCCAATCCTCCTGAGTATCTCAAAAGAACCAATGAACCGTGGACTTAACTTCCCTTTCTTTCCAAATCTCATAACGCCCTTCATAGGCAAAACCTTCAACAGGACCTTCTCGCCCACCATATAAGATACATCTCGAACCTTCCTGTCCGCATAACTCTTCTGACGCGACAAAGTTGTATGAAGTCTCTCCTGGATCACTTTCACCTTATCTAAGGCATCCTGGACCAACTCAGTCCCCAATAGACTAGTCTCACTGAGCTCAAACCAACCAACCGGAGATCTGCACCGTCTCCCATATAAGGCCTCATACGGTGCCATCCGAATGCTGGACTGATAGCTGTTGTTGTAGGCAAACCTGCAAGTGGTAAGAAATCAGCCCAAGAACCTCCAAAATCAATAACACAGGCACGCAACATATCCTCCAATATCTAGATAGTACGCTCGGACTGCCCATTCGTCTGAGGATGAAACGCTGTGCTCAACTCTACCTGTGTGCCCAACTCTCGCTGAAAAGTCCTCCAAAACTAGGAAGTAAACTGAGTACCCCTGTCTGAGATAATGGAAACTGGGACCCCATGCAATCGTACAATCTCCCGGATAAAAATCTCTGCTAACCGCTCCGAAGAATAGGTGGTACACACCGGAATGAAGTGCGCGGACTTGGTCAGCCGATCCACAATCACCCAAATCGAATTAAACTTCCTCGCTGTCCGAGGGAGACCACTCACAAAATCCATAGTAATCCTCTCCCACTTCCACTCGGGAATATCCATACGCTGAAGTACACCACCGGGCCTCTGATGCTCGTACTTGACCTGCTGACAGTTGAGACACCAAGCTACATAACTCACAATATCCTTCTTCATTCTCCTCCACCAGTAATGTTGTCTCAAATCCTGATACATCTTCGCGACACCTGGATGAATAGAATACCGCGAGCTGTGGGCCTCCTCCAATATCAACTCCCGAAGCCCATCCACATTGGGCATGCAAATTTGGCCCTACATCCTCAACACACCATCACTATCAATAGTCACATCCCTGGTATCATCATGCTGAACTCTGTCCTTAAGGACAAGCAAATGTGGATCATCATATTGGCGCTCTTTAATGCAGTCATACAAAGAAGACTGAGATACCACACAAGCCAACACCCGACTAGGCTCCGAAATATTTAGCCTCACTATCCAATTGGCCAAAGCCTGGACATCAACTGCAAAGGGCTGCTCCCCAACTGGAATGTACGCCAAACTACCCATACTCACTGCCTTTCGGCTCAAAGCATCGGCCACTACATTGGCTTTCCCCGGATGATACAAAATGGTAATGTCATAATCCTTGAGCAACTCAAGCCACCTCCACTGCCTCAAATTAAGATCCTTCTGTTTGAACAAATGCTGAAGGCTGCGATGATCAGTATATACCTCACAAGATACGCCATATAGGTAGTGCCTCCAAACCTTCAAAGAATGAACTATAGAAGCCAACTCAAAATCATGTACGGGGTAGTTCTTCTTATGAGGCTTCAACTGACGAGAAGCATACACAATGACTCTACCTTCCTGCATCAACACACATCCGATCCCAACTCTCGAAGCATCGCAATACACGGTGTAAGAACCTGAAGCTGATGGCAAAACTAACACTGGAGTTGTGGTCAAAGCTGTCTTGAGCTTCTAAAAGCTCTCCTCGCACTCGTCTGACCATACAAATGGGGCACAGTTCTGTCAACTTGGTCAAGGATGAAGCAATAGATGAAAATACCTGGACAAACCGACGATAATAACCTGCCAAACCGAGGAAACTCCAAATCTCCGTGGCTGAGGATGGTCTAGGCCAACTCTGCACCGCCTCTATCTTCTTTGGATCAACTTGAATACCATCGCTAGACTCCACGTGTCCCAGAAAAGCCACAGACCCAAGCCAGAACTCACACTTGGAGAACTTTGCATAAAGCTTCTCCTCCCTCAATCTCTGTAATACCACTCTCAAATGCTGAGCATGCTCCTCCTGACTACGTGAGTATACCGGTATATCATCAATAAAAACAATAACAAATGAATCCAGGTACGACCGAAATACACTATTCATCAGATGCATGAACGTGGCTGGGGCATTAGTCAGCCCAAAAGACATAACTAGAAACTCATAATGCCCATATCTCATCCTGAAAGTTGTCTTCATAATATCAGAATCTCTAATCTTCAGCTGGTGATAGCCTAAACGGAGATCAATCTTAGAGAATACCCTTGCTCCCTGGAGCTGATCGAACAAATCATCAATGCGCGGTAGTGGATACTTATTCTTCACTGTCACCTTGTTCAACTGCCTGTAGTTAATGCACATTCTCATTGTGCCATCTTTTTTCTTCACAAATAAGACTGGCGCACCACACGGTGACACATTCGGACGAATGAACCCCTTATTTAGGAGTTCCTGAAGCTGCTCCTTCAATTCCTTTAACTCAGCTGGTGCCATACGATAGGGAGGAATAGAGATGGGCTGAGTGCCCGACGCCAGATCAATACCGAAATCAATATCCCTTTCCGGTGGCATGCCCGGCAGGTCTGCTGGAAACACTATGAGCACGTGATTTTTGCCATATATATGAATTATTCCCAAAAATTCAAACAAAATAATTTCTTTATTATTTTACGATTTTTGTGAATTTTGGTGTTATTTTCTGGTAATTGTTGCATTTTATCTGTGCATTTTAGTTCATATGAAAAATAAAAAATACATTCGCTTCTAGGATCTAATTTTATATTTTAGGATTAATTAGAGGTTAATTTGTTTTAGAACAAAATATGAAGAAAATAATAAAAATAGTTCATTTTTGTATTTTTAATTGTTTAATTGTGAATTCATCACGAAATAGATTTTAAACAATTTTAAGGTCTTTGTTTTAATTTTTTGCATTTTTATAAAATCAAAAAAATAATAATAAATACAAAAATAAACAAAAGAAATAAAAAATGAAAGAACAAAAGCAACGAAGAAGGATGTCTTCTAAAATAACCCGAATTTGGGCCAAATTGCTAAGCCCAAAATAAAATCGTCCCAGGCAGCCCAAACCCAATTCCCTGACCTGGTCTGCCTCCAGCTAAATCAAACGACGCCGTTTTGGGTGTCAATCAATCCTGGCCCTTCATTTCTTCTAATCCAACGGACCATGCTGATTCTGGATCAATTAATAAAATTGTCTGAAAAACACTCCTAAATCCCTAAAGACAGTTGCAACCTCCTCGTACCAAAACTCACCCCTACTGTCTCCCCACCTGATCTCCACCGCTGCCGCCGCCACTGCCGCCAGGGAAAATGCAACTCTCTCTGTTGGCTCCCAAAATTACATCCCTATACCGCCTCGTTGTCCTTGTCACGAATCTGCCACTAGCTCATCTCGAATCATACCAGAACCTCTCAAATAATCAAAAATATTTTGCCATCGCCGCCGCCCCTCCACACGAACCCAAATTTACACCCCTAACTCACCCCGTTCCTCTCTCTCCAAATATGTACTCACCTTCCCTAGAATCAGGCTCCACCCCTTCGAATATTAATTTTAAATTTCTGGAACAACCCTAGTTCGTCGGACAGCCCCAAAATTCGCATCAAGGCCCATCACCTCCCCCGTTTCAAATACATCAGTAGCAGCTCTTAATCGCCTCAAGCTTTCTCTATTTTTTCAAATCAAGACACACCACATTAAGTGAGTTTTTGATTGTTTTATTTTTTCTTCTTCGTTTTCTTTTATGTTCATGTTCCTTGTTGAATTTGCTTCTCTTGTTTCTGTTATCATGCTTAGTTTAATTAGGGTTTAATTGATTGTTCATTTAGATTTTAACTCATTTTGTTTTTTGTCTGTTTTGATTATTAGTAAAATCAGATTAGGATTTATTAGGTTTTTCTATTTGATTCATCTCAGTCAGTCTTCATTAGGGATACGATTTAGTCTATTAGTGTCCCCTTTTCTGATTTGGTCATTGATTTCTTCCTTTAGTTTAAGTCTTGATTTAATTACTTCCGTTTGGCTACAAATCATATTGTTCATTATTTCAGTAGTTAATTATTTTGGCTGTTTGTTTGGATTATTAAAACAACTAGTTATTAGTTAATCACTAGTAAAGGGGTTGGGGGTAGGGTAATAATTTCAGAGTTCACACAGGGGTAATAAGGGTAGTTGGGACAATTCATAAGTAAAGAATCTTTTAGAATGAATGGGAATTCACTAGAACATCTTAGACTATTCTAGAATAGGACTCTAGTGCACATTTCAGGAAACTTAGGGTGTTTACTTGGGTCACAAGTCAGAAAACAAAGGACCGAATAGGTAAATAAAATAGGGACTAAAGGGTAAACACAAAATCTGAGGGCTGCCCTCATTTTACCTATAAAAGGGCATGTCCTTGCCTCCATTAACAAGTTTGAGACCCCAAAAATTCCCCCCAAACCTCTCCTACAGATCTGAAGTTTTAGATTTGAATTTCAAATGATTGGAAGTTTAAAGTTCTCTTTAGATTTTAATTCCTGCTGAAAAATCCAAAAAAATAAACAGAAAATCTATAGAAAAACCAAAAATAAATCACTGTTGCATTAGTTTCTGCATCCATTCCAACCTTCCAACTCGTTTAGAATAAAAAACAACTTGAATTTCCTTGTTTCTGTTTGGTATTTGAGGTTCAAATGTATATGGATTCATTTGTGAAATGGATCTGAGTCGGCTAGTGGTTATTTGTTGAAGTGTGTTCATTGCTGGATCATTATTGGTCATTTTTGGTGCTGTTTGGATTTCGAAAAGTGTTCTCCTGCTGCTGTAGCTCACTGTCCGTCATTTGCTACTGATCTCTTCTTCTTCTTCTTCTATTATAAATTGAATTCCAGGTACCTCTTTAATCTCCTATGAACTATGAAGGCCTGATGTAGTTTTGATGTGAGGAGTACATAATGAAGTGCTGTTTGAAATGCTATTGGAAGTCGAATCCTGAATTTACTTTGTTTCTGTCTGGTTTTAATGTATAAAACACTTTGTTACTTGAAGTTTTTGTGTCATTTGTATAATTGGACTATGCTGGACTATATGAGTTACTACTTCTCGGATTAATGTGGTTGAAATGAGTTAAGCACTAGTTGTAATTAATTGTTGTGATAGATCAATAAAATACTTTCACAAACGGATTGAGAGTCCTTATTAGCTGCCTTTTCATAGTGTGAGTTCGGTTATTATGCTAGTCCAAGTCATGCATCTGGTTAAGGTTCTAATGTTCTGCTAATTCGAAACTCTAGTAGAAGAGGAATAGTGGTTGTAAAAGGAAAAGTTACAAGATTTTATGTTTTAATAATTCGATCCAGTAGTCCCTTTCATTTGAGGACCAAGTCCTGGGTAGTAGTGACAATTCGATTAGGCATTAGTTTATTGTTTTGTTAATTCACAAGCATGATCAAGTGGAGATAGTAGTTGGCATTAAGTGAAACTGTATAACATGAATTTCATATTAGTATATTGGTGACTTTGGGTTGAGGATGACAATAGCACTAATAAATTGTGTTTGCTAGTAGTTCAGTAGGTAAGCTGGGCCCTAAACTAGAATTCGACTGATCACCTTGAATAGGTGAATGTCGATTTTCCTTACTACAATTGTTGAATATGTTTTGAATAACTTGAAGTGATCTCAGAAGTGTTTGTTTAAATTGATTGCCGGACAGTTTGGGCCATCGTTATCATAGACGGCTCAAGTCTTGTTTTAAATATGCATCCGTGTGGATCTAAGCCCAGGCTGGTGAATAGCTTACTCGTATGCGTACTTAGGTTTTGATTTTAAACAGGCTGTGTTCAGGACCCAGTTATAATAGTTCTTAAACAATATTAACTAGGATCCTTTCTTTTATTTTAGAGACAATAAAAATAGAAAATCATAGTTGCTCTTAGATTTGCCTTTTAAAATGAGATGAGCCTCGCCAAACGAAACATATAAATTGCGGGTCCCTCAATAAATATTGTTTTGAATACTTAGACTTCGGGATGGGCTGTTTAGCGAATTTCACGGCCCTCCCCAAAGATAATAACGCGTTAGTCACTTTAGGCGCACTTTTAATAATTTACTTTCCTAATCTCGGGTGCACATTTATGTGACCCAAAATCCAAATCTCAACGGAGCCGAAATGTGTCAAAAACCACGGGTGCACTGGTGTGACGTGGTTCGAGGCGCATTTTCACGACGTTGCAATTCTTATTAAAATTAAAATAAAAGCGGTTTACCAATAAAGGCACATAAGTCAGAACATATTTTAAAATCAGATAAAATCAAATACGACAGTTGAGCGACCGTGCTAGAACCACGGAACCCGGGAATGCCTAACACATTCTCTCGGGTTAACAGAATTCCTTACTCGGATTTTTGGTTCGCGGACTATTAACAGAGTCAATATTTTTCCTCGGTTCGGGATTCAACTAGAGACTTGGGACATCGTTAATCTCTCAAGTGGCGACTCTAAAATCTTAATAATGAATCCCGTTCTGATTGTCCTTTAAGTGGAAAAACTCCTTTATGCCCTTGCGGGTGTAGTGAAAAAGGAGGTGTGACAAACACATCTGGGAAGTCCCTCACAACGGGCACAGAATCAAGACTTGGAGTCTCAGCTCTAACATCTCTCACAAAAGCCTAGTACGATAAGCAACCTTTCCCAACCATTCGTTAGGCCTTTAGGAAAGAGATCACCCTACTGGGAACATAATCGGTCGAACCTCGCCACTCAATCCTCGGAACACCCGGAATAGCCAACGTAATTGTCTTGGCATGACAGTCCATAATAGCATGGTACAGAGATAGCCAATCCATACCCAGAATCACATCAAAATCTACCATGCCCAACAACAATAAGTCAACTCGGGTCTCCATACCCCCAATAGTCACCAGACAAGATCGATATATATGACCCACAATAATGGTATCACCCACCGGGGTAGATACATGCACAGGCAAGGAAAGACAACCACGGGTCGTACCCAGATGATGGGCAAAATATGAAGACACATAAGAGTATGTAGACCCGAGATCAAATAAAACAGAAGCATCCCTGTGGCAGACTAAGATAATACCTGCGATAACAGCATCTGATGCAATGGCGTCCCTCCTGTCCGGGATAGCATAGAACCGAGCCTGACCACCACTAGATCGATATCCACCCCAAGGGCGGCCCCTAGCTATCTGGCCGCCAGCCCTACCTGACTGGGATGGTGCTGAAGTAGATGGAGTAGAAGAGGAGGGCCGATCCCTGTGCTGAGACCGACCGCCACGAAGTCAAGGACACTGTCACGTCATGTGGCCAAACTCACCGCACTTGTAGAAACTACCCGGTGCTGGAGAAGGGGACTGAAGAGAACCCCTCGGCTGCTGAAGAACCCTGGGCTGAAGAAGCAGGAGTAGAGTTCTGAGCTGGAAGGGCACTAAGTGAAGACTGGCCCTGCTGAACTCCCTGATGACCACGGCCTGAAGAAGCCCCACTGTACTCTAGGTGACCTGACTGAGGAGGTCTGAAGGAACGACCTCTGCCCCGCTGGAACTGGCCCCTAGATGGAGCACCACTGAATCTACCTGAACCTCGAGGCCTCTTGGCCTCCCTCTCCTTATGCTCCCGATGATGATCTGTCTCAATCTGTCGAGCCATGTCAACTACCTCCTCAAACGAAGCGGCTATAACCCTCTCTCTAGTCATCAAAATGCGGATTGGATAGTTGAGGCCATCTACGAACCTCCTAATCCTCTCCCGATCTGTCAGGATCATCCAAGTAGCATGCCGAACAAACTGCGTTAACCTCAACTCATACTGGGTCATAGTCATGTCCCCCTGAATCAACCACTCAAACTAACGATGCAGCTCCTCCCTGCGAGACTGCGACACATACTTCTCCAGAAAGAGAGTGGAGAACTGCTACCAAGTAAGGGGCACTGCTCCAACAGGACTACGCCTCTCAAACTCCTCCCACCATGTAAATGCAGGCCCTTAGAACTGGAAGCTAGTAAAAGACACTCCACTCGACTCCAAAATCCCTGCAGTGCGAAGCATACGCTGACACTTGTCTAGAAATCCCTGGGCATCCTCTCCCTCAGTACCACTGAACGTCGGAGGCTGGAGTCTACCGAACCTCTCTAGTCGACGCTGCTCGTCGTCTGGCATAACTGGAACCACATAACCTGGAGCTAGTGCGACTGGCACAACTGGAGCAACTGGTAAAACGGGCTGAGTTGGGGCTGCTCCTGGTGTTTGCAATCCCTGAACAACCTGCTCGGGTGTGCGAGCTGCGGGGGTCTGATGACCACCCCCGGTCTGAGAAGTAGATGCGGCAGTAGTGGCTGAGACTGCCTGAGCCAGGCCAGTGCAGACGGATAGGATCTGAGCTAAAGCCTCTTGAAGACCAGGAATCACAATGGGCACTGTCGGTGCCTGAACAGGTGCTGCTGGAGCATCTACAGCTGGAGGCTGGTCCTACATGGGGGCAACTGGTGGGTCAACAGGTGCTGCCCCTGCTGCTCTGCCTCGACCACGACCACGGCCTCTAGTGGGTGGCAATGGTGGTCGTCCGCCACGTCCGGTAGCATAGGTTCTCGCCATCTGCGAGAGAATAGAATATAATGGTTTAGTTCTCGGAACAACAAATCCGCACGACAAGAGTTTAAGAATATGAAGTATTTCCTAAAGGTTCTGCAACCTCTCGAGGATAAATACAGACGTCTCTGTACCAATCGACGAGACTCTAATAATCGGCTTATGACTCATGAGGCCTAGTAACCTAGGCTATGATACGAACTTGTCACGACCCCAATACCGGTCGTGATGGCGCCCAACACAATTGCTAGGCAAGCCCGACCAATCAATACACACAACCCAATCACAAATACCATTACTGAGTAATAACATGAAATTAGCAGTTTGTTAAGTCTATTCACCGAATAATTTAAATAGAGACAGTATGAAACACTAACATAGCCAACATCTCCTAAAGACCTGGGGTCATGAGTCTAGAGCCTCTAAGATAACAGAGTAGCAAATTCTCATGTAATACAGAGTTCTAAAATGCGGAAAGGTAAAAGGGATAAGGGGAGGAGTCAGGTCCTGCGGACGTTAGGCAGCTACCTCGACAACTCCTGATACTCTAGGAAGCAGCAAACAACTCAACTAAGCTCCCGGAACACCTGAATCTGCACACATGGTGCAGGGAGTAAAGTGAGTATTTCTACCTCAGTGGTAATAGACATATATAATGACTGAAAGTAAGAAATCTCGAAATATAACAATGCAAAGCAATAACCAATAATTCAACACATTTAACAGTGGAACAACTGCAAGCAATGACAGGTAGAACAGATAGATTTCGATGCATGAATGTAATGCAATGCACATGACCGCTGCGGCACGCAGCCTGATCCATTTGGGTACTCGCGCTCACTGCGGGGGTTCAGACTCCGGAGAGGCTCCTACAGCCTAATCTCCATATCATCGTAGCATTCATTGCGACGTGCAGCCCGATCCACACTCAGTCCAGATATATGCATGCAAGCCACACAGGCACAGTCAAGTTTATCATTTTCAGTTCCAATTATTAGGAATTATAGATTAAGTGTTTAAAACTTTAGAAATTTACTAATCATTTCGAGACAGTGTTTAACTTAGGACTGATATCATGAAAACATGCTAAGCATCATGGAAACGGTGATAATAATCCCTAAGGGATCCAAATAATCGGCACACAACCCAAATATGCTCATAGCAAATCTAAGTAGGATGTTTACTAATCAATTTTTAGTCAATAACACATTATGAACATCACTCGAACGGACTAAGCCATAGTCCCCAATCACAAACGACCCCACACTCACCGTAGAGTACGTGTCTCGCATCAATATACCGTCACAGTGTGATATACCGGGGTTTCAAATCCTCAGGTCATCATCTACATCTATTACTCACCTCAAACCGGCCACAAGACTAGTCTGCTAAGACTTTTCCTCTCGAATCGACCTCCTCGCACGTTGAATCTGGCCAAAACCATAATGAATACATTATAATAGGCTAAAGAAACATAACCCAATCAAAAGAATTCGAAAAACACCAAAAATCACGAAGTTGGCAAAACCCGAGCCCCGGGCCCACTTCTTGAAAATTACTAAATCCACAACACCGGATTCCTCGTCTCGCCACGAGTCCGTATATATAAAATTCATCAAAATCGGAGTCCATTTGTCCCCTCAAATCCCTATTTTAAGCCCCCTTAAATTTCAAGCCTTAACCTCCTTTTTTAACCTTTAATCCCTTGGGTTTTCAGTGTTAATCCATGATTTTACACCATAATAACGTATTCTAAGTCCAAGAATCCATACTTGATGAAGCCCTCGAAACTCTCTTCAAAATCACCCAAAATCTCCTTAGTCCGAAATGAAAATGTTATGCTCTTTCAAAAATTCGCGAAGGTTAAATTAAATAGTTCTGCCCAGTCCTTTTCGCTTCTGCGACAAGTTTACCGCTTCTGCGGTTACTGCTTCTGCTGCCTTCCCACCGTATTTGCGGTTTTCCTTAAGTCGCCCAAGACCGCTTCTGCAGTCCATAACCGCTTCTGCGGTGACTGCTTATGCGGAACTTAGTACGCTTATGTGGAATCTCCCTAGCCAGCCAATGACCGCTTCTGCGGTCCATTTCCGCAGAAGCGGAAATACCAGATGACATCAAAATCTGACCTGCAACACAATTCGAAAACTCTCGTTTAACCACTCGAATTCACCCCGAGGCCCCCGGGACCTCAACCAAAAACACAGATGTGGCCCAATACCTTACTCAAACTTGCTCGAACCGTCAAAACACTATAGTTAACATCAAAATCATCAAATTTCCTCAAATTAAAGCCTAAGTTCAACCAAACTTCCGAAACTCGCATTCGATCAAAAACCCGACCAAACGACGTCCGAATGACCTAAAAGTTTGCACACATATCCAAAATCACCTAACGAAGCTACAGCAACTCTCGGAATTCCATTCTGACCCTCAGATCAAAATCTCGCCTATCAACCGGAATTTGCCAAAATTCAAACTTCGCCAATTCAAGCTTAATTCTACACCGGACCTCCAAAATCAATTCCGATCACACTCCTAAGTCACAAATCATCCCCCGAAGCTAACCAAATCACCGAAATTCACATATGAGCCATCTAACAATATAGTCAACTTCCGATTGACTTTTCCAAAACAAGCTTCCCTCTAAGAGGCTAAGTGCCTCATTTCCAATTAAAATCAATCCAATTCTACCAGATCAACTCAAATACTGATATTGAAACATAGAGCAACATAATATGGGGGAAACGGGGCGGTAACTCACATGACGACGAGCCGGGTCGTCACAGTTTCTTCGTGCATTAATAATCAAAACGTGGCACGGAATGTTCCTTCGTGCATTAATAATCAAAACGTGGCACGGAATGTTCCTTCGTGCATAAATAATCAAAATATGGTACGAAATGTTCCTTCGTGCATAAATAATCAAAAAATGATACGGAATGTTCCTTCGTGCATTAATAATCAAAACATGGCACGGGATGACCCTTCGTGCAAAATCACTCTTCCTCACCCAAACAACAATCACAACCAAACGGGGCAGGGGAATTGACAAACAACATTAAATATCCAGGCAAGGGAGAACAAAGCAAAACAGCTAATTCCCAGCAAGGAAGCAACAATAATATGTTCAAACAATCCCGGCAAGGGAGATAATCAATATATTCAAACCATCTCGGCAAGGGATTAATCATACCCCTTTCTATTTCTTTCATTTCTTACTTAATAGCATTTTATCGTTCGAGCCAACACTCTAAAGAATTATAATTCGTAATTAGTCCTCATACTCTTCACATTGCATAGAATTCATCATTTAAAATGGAAGGGTCATAACAATATCTGGATAAGTACATACAAGGACCCACGGTCATGCTAGACACCGGTGTATAGATACTCGTCACCATGCATATACAAAGTACTCGATCATTTAGCAATTAACAATTAAAAATACTATAATCCTATTCCCTCAAGCCAAATTTAGATCAAACACTTACCTCAAATGCTCCAAACTCAACTCAAGCCTCTAGTATAGCTTTACCCTTCGAATTCACCACAAAACCGCTCGAATCTAGTCACAAATTACTTGAATGTATCAACAAATGCTAATTGAATCAATTTGGATGCATGAAAATGAGTTTCCCAAAGTTTGCTTAAAAATTCCCAAAACGCCCCCGGCCCTCGTGGTCAAAACCCAAGGTTCGAACCAAAACCCGATCACCCATTCCCCCACGAGTTCATATCTATGATTTATTTTGAAATCGTACCTCAAATGAAGGTCCAAATCCCCATTTTTAAGAAAACCTAGGTTCTACCCAAAATTCCCATTTTCACCCATGAAAAACCTTGATTTTAAGATGAAAACATGATAAATGATGTTAAAGATTGAAGAAATTAAGTGAAAATCAACTTACAAATGGATTGGAGAAGGAAGGGTTCTTGAAAAATCGCTAATGGGTGTTTGGGTTTGAGAAATATGAAAAATAGGGCTTAAAATCGTCTAAGTATAAAAAATGCAGGCCTCAGTTATGGGAAATGCAAACATGGGTTCGCAATTGCGAACCCAGCAGACCTGGGAAATGCGACATCTGGGTTCGCATTTGCGAAGTCAGGTCTGGACGCCTAGTTTCGCATTTCCGATCAGAGGCCTCTCGCATTTGCGACTATAGCCAGCTTTCCCATACTTCGCAATTGCGAATAAATGCTCGCATTTGCGAGCTCGCAA
>MU696812.1:0-14259 GCA_026770625.1 Nicotiana glauca | reverse complement strand
AAAAAAAAATGACAAAACAAAAACTACAAAGGAAAAATAATAGAATCTCACTCATTTTCAGGTAAGATTTACTTAGCTCGCTCCTTGCTCGCGGAGCAAAAAGAAAAGCGTTATCGGATTTCCATCGATGACTTAAGCCTCTTTCTTAAGGGCCTTTAAAGACCGGCCATTATCGGACTCTTCTTATGCTTTTTTTTCACCGGGCTTAACTCACTCGGCAATAGGTGAATTTTTGTCTCATTGTGGATGGAATTCGACATTAGAGAGCTTAACAAATGGCATTCCAATGATAGCATGGCCACTCTACGCTGAGCAAAGACTTAATGCCACCATGTTGACGGAGGAACTCGGGGTGGCAGTTCGGCCAGAGGTTTTGCCCACAAAGAAAGTGGTGGGAAGGGAAGAGGTAGAGAAAACGGTGAGAACAATAATGCAGTATCCAGAAAAGAAAGGACTAAGAAATAAGGCTAAACAACTTTTAATAAGTGCTGAGAATGCTTTAAAAAAAGGAGGATCTTCATACAATTCAATGTGCAAGGTCCTTAAAGACATTGAGAACAAACTAGTTTCTTAAAGTCCCAATTCTGAAGCTAGCTATGTAACTAATTTCTTTTTTTTTTATCTTTCTATTTACTACTCCCCAAAATAAAAAAATAAAAAAATAAAAAGAAGGATGGCATATCAATAGTTCGGTGGAAGAATAAATTGATTTGTGGGAATTCCAAATTCTTCGTTCGCTATAGTTTTGTGTGTCTATCCGTTGATTAAATACGCTCTAATATATATCTCCTAGAAGGTCTTATAATCTAAATTTTATTTTACTTTATTTTTGTAAACTTTGTATAATGCATGCTTGTTTTTAATTTAATGCAGATGCTATATATTTGTAAAGTATGAGTTGTAGATGATAAACTCGGATGAACATGATCTCTTTCCTTTTGTTTTGTTTTGTACAATCTTTTGTTTTGTTTTGTACAATCTTTTGTTTGGATCAGTACGTTCTCATCGACACTGGATGTAAGCACCAGCATAAAGTATGGTTAATCTATTTATTGATATTGTTTGGTTTTATGTATAACAAGTAGGAAGATTAACAGATCAATTATAGCGAATTTATACATATCGCCTCATGTGGATGTATATATGTTAAGAGTTATTAAGTTTTTCTAACTAGTTTTCTGGCCTACTAGACATTTCCGAAACATTGAATTTGTAGTGTTTGTCAACGTAACGCCAAAGGTAGTGCCAAATATGCAGCGTGAAGAAAGTAAAATTGGCCAAATAACAACTCTTGTTCTATATGCATCATGACTATTCAGCTTCTTTACGTAAATAATTTGATGTTTTATACTTCAATACCACACAAGAGGGGTGATTTGTGTGGTACCCAATTTTCGCTTAACTTGACTATAGTAGGACCTGGTTCTTCTATGCGTTCCAACTACTGTTGCAGAATAATAAATACAAAAAATAAAAAACACAGAGATTTTACGTGAAAAACACCTGGCTCGAAAGCTGTAAAAACCATCACCTACCTTCGAGTAGGATTTTCCCAAACTCTCCACTAAAATCACTGAGCCAAAACTGCATTTACAAAAATTCTTTTGGAAACCTAGGATTAACTCTAATCCCATTGTGGCACACAACCTCAACTGTTGCGGCAACTTCAAGTTAACACTAACTTGAAAACTCTAAGTACCTAATACAATTGCTTCTAAATAAGCTGAAACGTAACACACTTGGAACTGGTTCTTCTATCTGGTTCAAGTAGCTTCAGGATTGCACGCTTGAATCACACATAAATTGCTAGCAAAATTGCCTTGCTATTTTGCTTTAAATTGTCACATTTAACTTCCACTTATGTGCATTACCTGTAAAAGAGAACAACACTAATATTTAAGGAGTTAGCAATTAGAGATTGACTAGGATACATATGCTGTTCTTCCATGGTGGAAGAGTTCTAGTTGATCTCATATTCTAACTCTATCCTTTTACTAAATCGTGTTCTCTTTGTATAAGGAGTGTTTCTCCTTATCCAATACGCAACATTTTCTATCATGATCAGGACATAACAATTCTGATATGTTAGAGTTATCTCCTTCACGTGCATCTCACATGTTTGAGTCGATCATAACTGTGCTTCACAAGATGGACCTGGTCCATGTCTGAGTTCCTTTGTCAGTCTTCAAAACTTTACATTTACTTGGGCCAACAAATTTTTCCTTTTTGATGATGACCAACTCTGTGCTTTTCACTCACTTAAGCCCTATCAGAACTAAACTTATTCGTCAATACAAAGTTAGAAAAATTTACTTATCATCAAGGACCAGATTCATTAGGTTATAAACATCACAATTCAGAATATATAAAGTACAACTTCTTCCCCCTTTTGGCATCATCGAAAAGTTGCATAAACAAAGTGTGAGTCCCAGAATTTTAACAATTACTCATGCCCACAGGGGAAACTGCAAGTGCAATCATGGATTAATCATCAGTACCAAGCAAACATATTCAAACTACCAAGGAAATATTAACGATTAGCAAGAGCAAAAACAACAGATACCATTGATATAAGATATGTTTCTACCAATATCCACAAAAGGAAAGCAAAAATATTCGAAACATGAGCCAAAAAAAGAGAAATCCCTAATGTGGGTCACTAGTGGTACTAGACAGGTTCAGGAAATGAAAACTAGAAATCCTAAGGCTTGGGGGAGCTAGGGGGTTAGTTTTGGGCTTGGAGAAGATTCAACATATTATGAAGAATCCCATCATTCTTTTCCTTTTCCTTTGTAAGCTCAGTTCTGAGAGCATCCCTCTCAGATTCAACCTCTGCTAAGCGAGCCTCCAGCCTAGCTTTCTTAGCATCTTTGGCCCCACTTTCCTGAACAAGAGCCCCGACTTTACTATTGATAGGTGTCTTCTTAGATGAACCAGGTTCATTGGGAATGGAATTGGTTGGATAGTCACAAGCAATCAATGTATTTATGCCAAAATGGTCCTTGCTTATGGCCATTTCCCACTACTTCAGAGGCACCTTGCACCGATCCAGAACAGGAGTCAGAATAAATCCATAAGGGGTGGCATAGTCCTTGGAGCCATTTATAACCATGTCCAGTAGCTGGATGATAAATGCAGGCCAGTTTATTTGTCTTCCACTTTCAAGACACTCCGTCAGAACTAAGTCCATATAGTTCGCAATATGCCTTCGTTCCTGCCTAGGCAGTAGGCACTTGTTGACAAACTCAAAAAGGACCTTGTGTTGTGGCTTCATTTCACTCTTGTGCACAAACTTGGCCTCATCCACTTCTTCAACATCACAGAATCTTCTAGTGATTTCAAGGGCAGGAGGAAGGGAATCTAGACTGGGCCATCTGTGCCTAGTGTAGTCATTATATCCCTTAGCAACGATGTCAAGAATCTCACACAACTTCTCTGCATCGAAGGTCACTTGAACTCCTTTCACTTGGCTTGTGAATCTTCCATTATTGACCTCTGCATTAGCCATGAATTCAATGATTTCATTCCTATCTAGCCTTCCATCCATCTGAAGGACCATGTCCTTCCAGCCTCGAACAACTAGTGTATCAACCAAACAAACCATTTCCAGGTTCTATCAAGTCTTTTAGCAATCTACCCTTCAAAAATTTTCTTTTGCCAAACACGGCCAGCTTCTCTTGTTCACCATCAGACTCACTCTCTTGTTCACCACTCTATTCTTCATCTTCAGCTATTCTAACTGGTTTGCTTTTCATTGTAGACCTTGTCCTCTTGGCCAATCAAGATTTAGCAAACCCTTATCATCCTCCTAGATCCATTTCCCCCTGTGTTCTATCCACTTTCTCTTACGATTTGACCCTCAGCTCCACAAATTGCTGGTCTAATCATCTCAGAGGTAGGTGACGAATCAACCACTTCTACCCCTTTTCCCCTTACATCATTGCTTGCACCCTCTCTCTCTTTTTCTTTTCCAATTGAATTTTAACCTCCTCTTGTTCTCAATTCAGGCATTTCCACATCTCTAACAGTCCCAATAAGAACAAATATATTTTATACACTTTCAACCAATACAGAACATACCTCAGCGGGGGAACTTCGAATCTTCTCAGAGTCAGAAGACGCAGGTCCTTCCCTCTCACTTGTATACTTGAAGGAATCGTTTGTGTGTTCAGATTCTTGTGTTTGGGCAGCCTTCAATTGTGCATTAATTTCTTCGACAGTGCACCTAAGGCTACAAATTTTTGAGTGAGCATTTTGACACGTCTTTTCTTAGCTGGGGTTTTGACTGGGTAGAGAAGGTATGGAGGAACCAGAAGGGGATGGTGGTGGAGGAGTCCCTAGATTATTTTAAGGGTTTGACATTGTAACTGATAGCTTGAGAGAGTTTGTGAGTTAGGATTTTGGAAGAGAGAACAATTTAGAGTGAAAGAGAATTTTTGATGATTTGGAATAGTGAGGGTGGCAGAGGGTGATGATGGGTATTTAAATAAAAAGACTTATTTAAATAGCAATCAAATAGAGGTCTAATCAACCTAAAATTTCAGGTTGAACGAACGGTTAAGCTTCCCTAGATTTTAAGCATTTTATGTGGTGAGAATTCTAATAGAGACGGAACTGGTTCAAAAATAAACGGATAGTATTTTCTGATATTTTTGAACATAGATAGGACTCTGCTCATGATTTAAATATTTATATTTCTAATTGTGCGGAGTATAAAAAACATAGCTCTTTATTCAGATGAACCAGGTTCTTCATCTAAAATTCTTTTGATCATGCCTCAATTTACCAAAATAGAGAAAAAATTGTTAGAGATCAATGAGTCATATCAACACATGTCACAGGAGTATACTATTTACAGTATGAAACTGAGTAAAAATTAATCTAGATATTTACGCAAGTTCCAAATTTCCTAGTCAAAAAATTCATTTTTTTCTTTTTTTTTTCATTGTGCATTCTGAGATGGCCCCATTAGATGATCTTAATCATCCCTAATTCTAACCTGTTCCTTTCAAAGCTTTCTCTACTTAGTGCTTAGTAAAGACGTCAGCAATTTGTTTATTTGTAGCATAAAATTCTATAGTAATCAATCATTTCTCATAGTTGTCCCTTAAGAAGTGATGTTTAACATCTATGTTCTAGGTCCTCTTATGATGAACTGGGTTCTTTTTCATACTTATAGAACTAGTGTTTTCACAAAATATAGGGATGCAACCAACTCCAATGCCAAAATCCATCGGCTGTTTTTTGATCCACAACAGTTGAGCACAACAAGAGGCAACAACAATATATTCAGCCTCAGTAATGGATAAGGCCACTGAATTTTGTTTTTTAGTGGCCCATGATACCATACATGAACCAAGAAAATGAGCCATACCTGAGGTGCTTTTCCTATCCACAAGGAAACTTGCATAGTCAGCATCAACATATCCTAAGAGATTAAAGTTACTACCTTTAGGGTACCAAAGGCAAAGATCAGTAGTGCCTCTCAAATATCTCAGTATCCTCTTGACAGCAGTCAAGTGGGATTCCTTAGGATTTGCCTGAAAACGAGCACAAATCCCTACACTAAAAATTATGTCAGGTCTGCTAGTAGTAAGATACAAAAGTGAGCCAATCATACCCCTATACAACTTCTGATCAACAGATGAACTAGGTTCTTCTATGTCTAATTTAGTAGCTGTTGCAATGAGTGTGTCTATTTCTTTTGATTCATCCATTTTAAACTTCTTAATCAACTTTTTTGCATATTTCTGTTGATGGATCATGGTTTCGTTTGGATTTTGATTGATCTGTAAGCCTAAGAAGAAGTTAAGCTCACCCATCATACTCATTTTAAATTCACTCCCCATTAATTTTGCCAATTCCTTACTCAGTTTTTCACTGGTTTCCCCAAAAATTATGTTATCAACATATATTTGTACGATTAGTAGATTCTTACCTTTTTCCCTCAAGAAAAAAGTGCTGTCAATCTTACCTATTTTGTATCCATGTTCAAGTAGGAAATTGGATAGACGTTCATACCATGCTCTAGGAGCCAACTTGAGTCCATATAGGGCCTTGTCCAATTTATATACATGATTTGGACACTCTTTACTTTCAAACCCTGGAGGTTGTTTGACAAAGACTTCATCCTTTAAGTATCCATTTAGGAAGGCACTCTTCACATCTATTTGGTGAAGGGTAAATTCCATGTGTGCTGCAAAGGCTATGAGGAGTCTTATTGCCTCAAGTCTTGCAATTGGAGCAAAGGTCTCATCATTATCTATGCCCTCCTCTTAGCTACAACCTTGGACAACTAGCCTTGCCTTGTTCCTTGTAACTGTTCCATCTTCATCAAGTTTATTTCTGAAGACCCATTTAGTGCTAATTACTAATTTGTCCTTGGGTCTTGTGCCCAGATGACACACTTGACTTCTTTCAAACTGATTGAGTTTATCTTGCATTACATTCACCCAGTCTGCATCCTTCTTTAGCAATATTTTTATGTTCAATAAGAGATAAGAATGCATCAAAAGCTCACAGATTCTTTAATTGAGATATGGTTTTAACTCCAAAAGTTGGATCAGCAAGGATGTTCTCAATGGAATGAGAAATTTGATACTTGTAAGGTTTCACAACCAACTGATTTCTGTTTGGAGTTTCTCCCATGTTTTGTTGTTTAGGAACAGGATCATGGACAGGTTCCATTTGGGAGTTAGATTCACTTTTTCTTTGTTCAGTTCCCCCTGTCAGGTTGCCCTAGATGGAAGAACCTGTTCCATCACCTGTTCCTTCTTTTGGTGCAGCTTCAGCTTGAGCTGTGATTTCACTCAATTCTTTTACCAGCCCAATAGCTTCATCTTCATGTTCATATCTCTCAGAAAGAATGTTAGTTTCATCAAAACTACATGTACACTTTGTTCTACATACAAAGTTCTTTTGTTGTACACTTTATAAGCTTTGATACGCGAAGAATATCCCAAGATTACTCCCATATCACTTCTGGAATCAAACTTAACTAGGGAGTCCTTTCCATTATTGTGCACAAAGCACTTGCATCCAAATTCCTTAAGATGTGATATATTTGGTTTTCTCCATTTAAGTAACTCATATGGAATCTTCTCTATAAGAGGTCTAGTCATGCACCTATTTATGATATAACATGTAGTATTTACAACCTCTGCCCAAAAGGAATGGGGTAGTTTACTAAAAAGAAGCATAGTCCTAGTCATATCTGCATGAGTCCTATTCTTTCTTTCAACTAATCCATTTTTTTGAGGAGTTCTAGGGGCAGAGAAATTATGATCTATAACATGCTCATCACAAAATTCAGCAAACTTAGCATTTTCAAATTCAATTCCATGATCAGACCTAATTGATGCAATTTGATTACCTAGTTGTTTCTGAGTTTTTCTAACAAAGGCAGTAAATATGTCAAATGCTTCATCCTTAGATGTTAAAAACAATACCCAAGTAAACCTAGAGTAATCATCAACAAGTACCATCACATATTTCTTAGCACCTCTACTCAATGTTCTCATTGGACCACAGAGATCCATATGAACTAGTTCCATTGACATGATCGTGCTTACCACTTTCTTTCTTTTCAAAGAGCATCTTACCTGCTTTCGCCTTGCACAAGCCTCACAAACGTTGTCTTCCTTGAACTTGGTGTTAGGTAACAATATCACTAGGTCCTTGGAGACTAATTTATTGAGTTGATTTAGACTTGCATGACCAAGTCTTTTGTGCCATAGGAAAGGATCATTGTCCAACACACTTAAGCAAGTGAGTTCATTTTCTAAGAGAGTGGACAAACCTACAATGTAAATATTGTTAACTCTTTTTTCCTACAAAACATTCTTTTCAGTGGTAAAATTAATCACAAAACATTTGGTCGAGGTGAATGCTACCATGTTACCTCTTTCACACAGTTGTAGTACACTAATTAGACTATATTTCAAGCCATCTATCAAGTAGACATTCTCAATGGAATGTGAGTCTGTCTTACCTACCTTTCCAACTCCAATAATCTCAATTTCTTCCCATTTCCAAAGGAGGCATTACCTTATTTTAGGTCCTCAAGTGAAAGGAACTAGTTCCTACTTCCAGTCATATGCTTTTAGCAGCCACTATCCATGTACCATATTTGGCTATTTCCCTTCATTTGGACATGCAAAATAAAATCAGGGGTTAGTCTTAGGAACCCGAACTAGTTTGGGTCCCTTTAAATATGCAAATGGGTGAATTAAATTCCTTTTAGCCCATCCAGGCAGCTTATTTTTCTCTTGAACAAATATTTTGTTCTTGTGACTGCCTTTTCTTTTGCATTACATTCACTATTGTAATGACCAGTCTTGCCACAGTGCGTGTAGATTTAGTTCTTAGGAAGTGTGATATACTTGCTTTTGGGATCCCACTTAGGTGCTGGTGTCCCACAACAAAGTCCTCTCTTATTTCTACTATGGTGCTCTTGTAGCCAAGATAGTGCATCAGAGGACATATTCCACTTGCAAGTTCTGTCTAGTTCATGATTCACCTTGCCTAGATCTTCTTTTAGAACTCTTATTTGCTCATCTCTCTTGTACAACTCATCATTCATTTTTCCTAGATTTTTTTCTAAGGTGAGGTGTGTGCTGGCACACCTCCTTTTTTACACATACCCCCGAGAGGGTTGGGTTCAGGGAGTTTTTCCAATGAAAGTGACAATCGGAACGGGATTTATTATTACAATTCAGAGTCGCCAATTGGGAGATTAATGGTATCGCAAGTCACCGATTGAATCCCGAACCGAGGAAATTATGAATCTGTTAACAGTCTGCGATCTAGAAATCCAAGTAAGGAATTTTGTTAACCCGGGAGAAGGTGTTAGGCATTTCCGGGTTCCGTGGTTCTAGCACAGTCGCTCAAACTGCTGTATTTGATTTTATCTGATTTTAAAACATGTTCTAACCTATGTTCCTTTTATTAATAGCCCGCTTCTATTATATATTTATTTTTTAATAAAAATTGCAAAGTCGTGAAAATGTATCTCGAACCACGTCGCACCAGTGCACCCGTAATTTTTGACATATTTTAACTTCGTTAGGATTTGGATTTGGGTCACATAAATGTGCACCGAACCCGATACCTAAAACATGTGAAAACTACTTAATTGCTAATGGGCTAATGCCTTCTCCACTTCCCATGGCCCAACACAATATGACTCAAACAATCACACACATAATGGCAATGAAACATCTAACAGATGAGTAACCAAAATCACGTAAGGTTGGTAACAAATAAACAATCTGACAAATTAAGCAAAGGGCAGAAAGAAATGATAAAGAAGGGTGAATTCAAACTCGCCCTTTTACTTTTCAAATTTCTCCTCACGTCTGATCTCAAATAACCCTCTTGGCTTCCCGTTTTTTTTCATACTCATGTTCAGTCACATATACATAGCATGCACATATTGAACTAACTAATATATCTTTAACTCACAGAGGCAAAACTTGAGGAGAAAAAGCACATTCTCCAAATAACAATGAAAGCAGTGAAACAAATTCTACAAACTAGTATATACTATTTTAAGGGAGCAGGTAGGGGAGTAGAACACAAAGGATAAATACAAACCATAGATGTAGCAGATCTTGCCCCGAATAAAATTGATTCACATCTTGACGGAGAAATTCAAAATTATATATATTCAGTTATCCTAAGAACTCAACATATGTACCAAGCCGATTTAAAGAACACACAACATGCCAAAATTTGATTAGAACTTCCACCTTAGTGATAAACTAATAAACATGATACTTATTTTCAAGAAAATTTAAACATTCAGCACACGAGCTGGTCCATTTCTTTTGTTCGATCACATGGAAACTTAGGCGAGATCACAAACTATATGCTCAAACTTTAGAAATGGGAAACCAACTTAGTTCGACATGGGACATGGTGAAATATTCGTTGCTCGAACTATCGAAGACATTCAAAACATGATTACTATTTTAGGATTAGAACAGATTACCCAACCATAATTTAAAGATCAAACGACACGTTCTTAAAAAAACCATACTGATCCTTCAATCAAATTGTCTCATGTGCCACCTCCTGGGAATAGACAAAAACACTCACAAAACGACTCTTAGAATGCAGAAACTAAAACGAATTCGAACATGGAACAGGGATGCAAATTAGCGCATGTCACCACAAACTAATAGGAACAGATTGATCGCAGTATCAATAAGCCAAAGATGAACGGATCTAATCCGAAAACTCAACCATAAGCTAAACACTTCAGTCTTGGTTAACTTCATAGTTAAAACAGGAAAGAGCGTGCTTTTTCTTTTGCAATTTCAAAACCATCAACTAGCACACAAGGATGCATCCCTTTATCTATGCATCATTCAGATTGTTTCATGAGCTTCCCTTCTAAACCAAGTAAATTTTGAAGAGCATACCAAACTAGCAGAACCTTTGGACTGTAATTCTCATGGAATGACCCAGGATCTAATGACTTTATCCAAAATTCAAAGATCCAATGTAAAAGTCAAAACAACAACCAAAATTGCTAAAGGACTAGAATTGAAGCAAATGCTATTTGAGATTAAGCTTTAAAGAACTCATCAGAGGTGCTGATTTTGAATCACATAACAGGAACTTCATAATTCTATGCTAACTCTGCCGCACATAAAAGCAAATTTTCAGCAGACTAACAGTCCAAACCAAGGTTCCAAAATACTGCAGGTTATTGGATCAATTTACAACTGAAATTGACTTCTTCAACAGCTCGAAAGAGCAAAATTACTATAGTAGTAACAAAGCAGACGACATTTGGACAAAAGAAGGGAATTCGAGCGAGTATGAGCATATACGATCAGCTAAATCACACATGACAAGAATGGACCAAACTTTGTCCTAGAACCTAAGTTAATCAGTTCATCACTTGGGCAGCTGAAATATAGACCAGCTACTGCTTTAGAACAAGCATTCCTATCTATTAGCATGCGTAGTAGGTCCTGATAACACTATTAACTAAACAATACCATAGCAAAAAGAAACAACTGCTTACTGAATTCATAAACTTATATTGAATCCAGGATAAATAACACCTCCCACATTAATCTAGGCACAACAAACTACAACTCCATTTAGCAGGGAAAGAGCTAACAGTACTCAGCAATGCAGCAACTCAAGCAGACATCCGACTTCGAACAGGCAGTCACATTTCCATAAAAGAACCGTTCAAACAGACATTTAAATGCAGAAAATTAACTAGAGATCTTGACTCAAATGAAAACTTGACTCCATGACAGCAACTAAGGCATAAGCATAGAGGACGACCCTTCAAACTCAGCTTTTACTGACTGAACATACTTCATTACATCATACCATTGTGAAGAGATTCACCAGCAAGAAATTCGATTATAACACAAAGTATACCACTACACACTGAACCTCATAGCTCAAAAAACACATGAAACAAAACAGAGACGCATAGAAATAAAGAGAGGAAAATTGAACCTGAAGTTGCAAGTCTTCTTTTATAATAATTATAAACTCGATAATAGAATTCTCGACTCCAAATTCTATGCGAGGTTCAACAGCAAATCGGTAAAACGACAGTAGAAAACCAAGCTGGAACTTCCATTTGTATCTCCCTGGAACTCAAATTCGGATTCAGAAAAATAAGAAGAAAAATAAACTTGTATCTATGTTTCTCTTAAACATTAATAACCTCGTCCAAGAAATCCACCCGGAAAATCCATTTGTTCACAGAAAACCTCTCAACGTTTCTTCTCTTTTTCCTTTTTTTTGAAGCCCCCCTCAAAATCCCAAAATTCCTCTAGTTATCAGGCAAACACCTGATGAATGAAGGGCTGGGATTCATCGAAATCAATCTCACGCTCCTCATTCATCCAGCATATGCCTTCTAAAGGCTTCCATCACGTGAGAAGGGGATGGGGATGAGAGAATCTATCAGAGGTCGTTACAAATATGGTGACGAGGAGGGAGGGGGAACGCGTGAGGTGGGATGGGAGCTCACTCGCGTGAATTTTGGGCTGAAAGGGGTTGGGTTCAGGTGTTCTTCAGAGAAGAAGAACAGTAGGCACTGATGGGTGTTTAGAGATTAGGGTACTGGTCTGTGTTTAATTGATTATTTGGGGGGAACGGGTCGGGTCACGTTTGGTTTGGGGTGTGGGTCTGGGCTGATCCAGGTTTTAGGGGTATTTGGGCTCCAAACCAAACAGCCTAATTCCTTGTATTGAACTCATTTTATTTCTTGTGTTTATTTATCTTTGTTTTCCTTTTATGTTTTGTATTTTTTGTATTTTTTGATTTTATAAAATTGAGAGATTAAACTAACAATTAAACTAATTGAAGCCTAAAATCATTTAATTTTGTAGCAATTTCCAATTAAAACAATAAAATACTAAAATAAACTATTTTTGTGATTTTCTTTAAATTGTTCTAAAATGAATTAATACCTACTCAATAACAAAAGGTAAGATTAAAATCCTAATGCAAATGCATATTTTTTATATTTTTAATATGAGTTATTATGCCACCAATTAACACAAAAATGCAATAAAATTCCTATAAATTGTAAAATTATTTTATTTGAAACTTTTGGAATAATTTGCTTAGGGCAAAAATCACGTGCTCACAGCTGCCTCTCTTTGCCCGGAAACACGAAGAGTTTTCGTGTAAAGACAAGTGAGCAGAACTGAGCGATTTTTGCCCGTTCGCATATTCCGTATGAAGCATTTTTGAAAGAGTTGACCGTACCCTAATTCAGAGGTTGCCTACATATCCCGAGCTAAACAGGAATCAGGTCGGTGTAATTCGGGAATGTCTGGTAGCTGCGACTACCAAGAGCTGTGATTTTACTGCTGTTGCTGCTGCTACTGCTCGCTGACCTCATTATTACACTGTGGTAAAATAAAAGAAGCTAGCCTAAGCTATGATCTATGAATTACAAAAGATCCTATCTATGTCTTCAAACTTGCTCTTGTATTGTCTTGAACTTGTATCTTGTATTCCTCCAATGAAATTCTTGTTGTTGCCTTGGTGATGTTCTGCCATTCCTCTTGTTGATGTTCGACTTCCACAATTTTAAATATGTGTCCATTTTCAGGTGAGCTCCTGCTTGCGATGCTTGAAAAGGTATTCCCTTGTTCTCCAGGTGGGCTCCTACTTGCGATGCTTGAAAAGTATTCCCTTGTTCTCCAGGTGGGCTCCCGACTGCAACAAAATAGGAAAACAAAGAAAATTTTCTGCCCCAGTTTGGTGGCTGGGTACAGCATGTTATCAATTATTAAAAAATTGAAAGCTAAAATTTGAATTATACTTCCCTTGTTCTCCATGTGGGCGCCTGACTGCTAAAATATGAAAAGTATTCCCTTGTTCTCCAGGTGGGCTCCTGCTTGCTGAACTTGAAAAGTATTCCCTTGTTCTCCAGGTGGGCTCCTGACTGCAACAAAATAGACGAACAAAGAAAATTTTCTGCCCCAGTTTGGTGGCTGGGTACAATATGTTATCAAATATATAAAAAATTGAAAGCTAAAATTTGAATTATACTTCCCTTGTTCTTCAAGTGGGCACCTGACTGCTAAAACTTGAAAAGTATTCCCTTGTTCTCCTAGTGGGCTCCTGACTGCAACAAAATAGACAAGAAAAGATAATTTTCTGCCCCAGTTTGGTAACNTGTTCTCCAGGTGGGCTCCTGATTACTGAACTTGAAAAGTATTCCCTTGTTATCCAGGTGGGCTCCTGACTGCAACAAAATAGACAAACCAGGTAAATTTTTGCCCCAGTTTGGTAGCTGGGCACGACATGTTATCAAATATTAAAAATTGAAAGTCAAAATTTGAATTGTACTTTTCTTGTTCTCCAGGTGGGCGCCTGACTGCTGAACTTGAAATGTATACCATGTTCTCCAGGTGGGCTCCTGATTGCTGATGCTTAAAAAGTATTACCTTGTTCTCCAGGTGGGCTCCTGACTACAACAAAATAGACAAACAAAGAAAATTTTCTGCCCCAGTTTGATAACCGGATATAGCATATTATCAAATATAAAAAATTGAAAGCTAAAATTTGAATTGTACTTCCCTTGTTCTCCAGGTGGGCGCCTGACTGCTGAAACTTGAAATGTATTCCCTTGTTCTCCAAGTGGGCTCCTGATTGCAACAAAATAAGCAAACAAAGAAAATTTTCTATCCCAGTTTGGTGGCTGGGCATATCATGTTATCAAATATTAAAATTAAAAGCTAAAATTTGAATTGCGCTTCCCTT
>MU696806.1:35739-73570 GCA_026770625.1 Nicotiana glauca | reverse complement strand
TCTTTTCTTGGAATTTTTTAAACGCCGGTAGACTTCTCTTTATTATTTTTGGTTTTCCAGGGGTCTTTGGGACTCAACGGTTTCAGATTTGGGTTAAGAATGTTAAGGAGTGTTTCTGGTATGATTTTGGCTTGTTTTGGGTGAAGGGCTGTTCGCCGGAACTAGGGTGCCGGCGATGTTCATTTGAATATTTGAGAGGAAAGAGGCTGATTCGAGGAAAAAGAAACAGAGAGGGTGAAAGGGGAGGTTGAGACGGTCATACGGTGTTAATGGCGGAGTCATTGGAGTAGGTTATGTTTCCCGCCGGTAGGGTTCCGGCGGGGTTGAGAGAGAAGAGAGAGGGAAGAAGAGGCGGCTAGGGCTTCAGGCGTATTAGGGAATGATATGAAAATGAGGGGGTATAATACATTTGTGTATTTAAAACCTTAGGATCAATTGGAACCGATAGATTAGAAATACTCAACGGCTGAGATTTATTAATACTCTATACGACGTCGTTGTGTTAAGTAACGGTTCAATTCTATCCGACAGATCAAATAAATGAACGGTCAAGATCTGACGTTTTAAACGTCGTTTTTTGGTTTAATAGATGGCCGGTATATCCGACCGTTTGATCAAGGATTTTAACGGCCCAGAGTAATTGCTCTTAAACGGTGTTGTTTGGATTAATAGGCAGGCAGACGGGTAATATATATTTGGGCTTAAGTTAATTGTAATGTATATTTAATTTTTTTGGGCCACATTATTATCAGCCCAATGTATATGTACCTTTTTATTGTATTTTTTATACTTTCTTTTGTATTTGTATTTTATTTCTTTTGTATTTTTGTATTTAATTCCTTTTGTATTTTCTGATTTTGCTAATTTTAAAACTAATTAATTTCTATTTTTATGGTTATTTTCAATTAAAAACATAAAATGTTATTTTGATTTTAATTTGTTCTCAAAATGTATTAATACCAAAATTAAATCCTAATGCACATGCATATTTTTTTTATATTTTTTTGTGAATTATTATACAACTAATTAACACAAAAATGCTACAAATATCAAAATTTACAAAAAAATCATTTTGTTTGGATTTTTTAGGAATAATTTGCTTAGAGAAAAAATCACGTGCTCACAATTAGTAACCCGATTCTTCTAAATTCTAGCTTTGGCTAAAAATCTATTTTTTGGTTAAAAAAATTGGTTCCGTTACCGAAAATCTGATAGTCAATTATATCTTAACTTGATTTTCTGTGTTGAATCAACTATGTCGAACAACAACGACAACACTCAAGGAAATCAAATCAATCAGCAAAATTAGGGAGATCCGCAAAATAATGATAATCAAGTTCTAACTCCACAAGACTTACCGCGTTAATCTCGTGAGGGCACTCATGATGGGTCTCACACAGAAGAACGTGGTCAATTTGTGAATGAAGAGGCTATGAATGATGCCTTACAAAAACTTATTGCCTCACACGTCAATTAAGCTCTTCAAGCTTTTGTTAGCCATTTACCTGCTGCTCCACCCACACCTACTCCAAACAACAATACTTTCGAGAATCCTAGTTCTAGATTAGTTAATTCATGCAGTGATGGAACCCCTAGTGAAACACCGGAGGGAGACCCAGGTAATCCAATTAATTCTGATTTATAAAATCTTGTACTAACCTTGCAGAAACAGCTTAAGGAGTAAAATGAAAGCATAGAACAAATACCCAGAGTACCACCTGTGATCAAGGGAGTAGATATAGATAAATATTCTCAACAACCATGGAAGCCAAATGCTGACCGTCCCAATTCCAAAGAAGTTTAAAATGCCTGACATTCCAAAGTACGATGGTACATCAGACCCACGAGATCAGGTTACTGCATTTACAACAGGTGTCAAGGGCAATGATTTGACTAAGCAAGAGATTGAATCAGTCTTGGTCAAAAAATTTGGTAAAACGCTCACTAAAGGGGCCTTAACATGGTATTCTCTTTTACCTAAAAATTCTATAAATTTGTTTGCTGAGCTTGCAGATCTATTTATTAAAGCACACTCGGGAGCTCAAAAAGTTGAAAAGAGAATGGAAGACATTTCAAAATCAAGCAAGGAGATTCAGAGTTGCTTAGAGAGTTCGTAAATAGATTTCAACGAGAAAGAATGACGCTGCCACGAGTACCTGATAATTGGGCGGTCATAGCTTTCGCCAGTAATTTGAATGAGAAGAGTTCATAAGCCACGAGGCGACTCAAAGAAAGCCTTCGTGAATTCCCAGCAACAACGTGGAATGATGTCTACAATAGATACAGTACAAAGATGAGGATTGAAGAGGATATCATTTTACAACATAAAACATAAGAAAAAGTAATTTTAAGACGTGTAGAAAATGAAAAAAGATCTGGTAAAAACAGGTACGAGCCTTACATGGGAACCGCGGGAAAGGACTCACGGTCAAGGCAAGATAATCAAAGGTACGATCACAAACCTAGAAGCAGGGAATCAGGCTCCTCATCAAGGTTCGGAAATGATCGGAACTCATGTGGACCATGTGACAATGAGGGAAGTTTAAAAGCAAGGTTTGGTGGTTACAATTTTAACATAAGCACCTCTGAGCTCGTAGCTATTTTAAGAATCATGGGAGATAAGGTACGATGGCCCAAGGTGATGAGATCAAATCCAAACAGACGAAACCCTGATCATTGGTGCGAATTTCACAACGACCATGAGCATAAAACCGCAGATTGCAAATTTTTGCAAGGCGAGGTTGATCATTTGTTAAAGCAAGGGTATCTCACTGAGCTATTTAGTGAAAAAGGTAAACAGGCATATATGAAGAACATACAGGAGCCTCCGAAACCTCCCTCGCCCAAAAGAACCGTCAATGTTATAAGTGGGGTTGAGGATATCAATGGCGTTTCATATACCGCGGCTAATAAAACTTACAAGATATCAATCTCTCATGGGAAGCAGTTGCGACATGTAATAAAAGAAGAGAATATTAAATTCAATGATGCAGATACTGAGGGTCTCTTAACTCCACATAACGATGCACTGGTAATATCTTTACTTGTATATGACACTAATGTGAAACAAGTTTTGATTGATCCAGGCAGTTCTGTGAATATTATTTTGATATGAGTATTGCACGAGATGCAAGCTGAGGATAAATTAATCCCCAAGCACATACTTTGTCGGGATTTCACAACTCTAGTGTTGTAACAAAAAAAGAAGCAATCCTTACTACATTCGCAGAAGGCGTTGTGAAAGATACCAAATTTCAAGTCGTAGATATGGAAATGGCTTATAACATGATTCTTGGGAGGCCATGGATCCATGACATGGATGCTTTTCCATCAACATTACATCAAGTTATTAAATTTCCATCACCTTGGGGAATATGTCAAATCAGAGGCGATCAATAAACTTCTAGAAGCATCAATTCCATTGCAGATTCAACTGATAAGGGTGAAGATAAATACCAATTACAGAATTCAGGTGGGGGAGACACGATATCAACCTCAACTGAACAAGAGCAAATAGATGTGGAATCAAGACCTGATACCATTCAAGAACCAGAGGAGAACGAGAACATCAAAACAACCATAGAAGAATTAGAGGTTGTGGTTCTATTTATACACTGGCCCGAGAGAAAAGTGTATATAGGAGCCAATCTCAGCCCGGAGGTAAAGCGTAAGTTAATTGAATTTTTAAAAGCTAACGTAGATTATTTTGCTTGGTCCCATTCTGACATGACAGGGATACCACCGGAGGTCATGACTCATAAACTAAACGAAGATCCATCATACCCTCCAATCAAGCAAAAAAACAAAAAAGAAAGCAAGGAACTTTCAAGAATAAGGTGATTCAAGAAGAAGTTCAAAAATTGCTGAAAATTGGTTCAATTCGTGAGTTAAAATATCCTGACTGGTTAGCTAACACTGTTGTGGTTCCTAAGAAGAATGGTAAGTGGCGAGTCTATGTAGATTACACAGACCTTAATAAAGCTTGTCCAAAAGATTCTTTCCATTTACCGCACATAGATCAACTAATTGATGCTACTGTAGGACATGAGCTATTAAGTTTCTTAGATGCATACTCAGGTTATAATCAAATCAAAATGGATCCAGGAGATGAGGAAAAAACTTCTTTCATAATAGACATGGGGGCTTATTGTTATAAGGTAATGCCCTTTGGTCTTAAGAATGCAGGTGCGACGTACCAGAGATTAGTTACTCAAATGTTTCAAGAACATTTAGGTAAGACAATGGAGTTATAAATAGATGATATGCCAGTTAAGACTCAGCATTCAGAAGATCATATATCGCATCTATCTAAAACGTTTAAAATTTTGCGAAAATATAATATATGAAGTTGAATCCAGAAAAATATGCATTTGGCGTGGCATCAGGTAAGTTTTTAGGTTTTCTTGTTTATAATCATAGTATTGAAGTAAATCGAGAACAGATTAAGGCCATTGAAGAAATCCGTGATATACTTTCAAACAAGAAAGAAGTACAAAGACTGATGGCAAGAATCGCAGCTTTGGGAAGATTCATTTCTAAATCATCAGAAAAATATTTTAAATTTTTCTCAGCCCTTAAAAAGCAGGATCATTTTGAGTGGGATGAGGAGTGTCAACAGGCACTTAGAAATTTGAAGACTTACTTATCAAATCCGCCTTTGCTAGCAAAACCAAAGGCCGGGGAGAGACTTTTCATCTACCTTGCTGTTTCAGAAGTTGCGGTAAGCGCGGTTTTGGTTCGTGAAGAATAGGGTAAACAATCTCCTATCTACTATGTTAGTAAATGTTTATTAGATGCAGAGACATGGTATCCACGACTGAAAAAACTAGCACTTGCTTTAATCATGGCATCTGGAAAGTTAAGACCATATTTTCAATGTCATCCCATTGTTGTGGTAACTGCATACCCTTTACGTAGTATATTGCATAAGCACGAATTGTCAGGAAGGTTAGCCAAATGGTCCATAGAACTGAGTGAATATGAAATCACGTACCTACCTAGAACAACAATAAAGTCCCAGATATTAGCTGATTTCGTGGCTGATTTTAGCCAATGGATGCAGTTAGAAGCTGAGGGCTAATCCAGGAACATGGACTTTATTCACTGATGGTTCATCTAACATAAAAGGTGCAGGATTAGGAATCGTTTTAGTACCACCTACGGGTGAAACTATTAGGCAGGCTATTAAATGTCACTCTGTAACTAATAATGAAACGGAGTATGAAGCTGTGATTGCAGGTCTAGAATTGGCACGAGAACTTGGTATAAGTCAAGAGGTGATCAAAAGTGATTCTCAGCTTGTGGTTAATCAAATGCTGGGGACTTATACAGCTAGGGAAACAAGGATGCAACAATACTTGGAAAAGGTACGGGAACTGATAAAGTAGTTTCAAACTTGGAAGGTCATCCAAATACCAAGGGATGAAAATGTTGAAGCAGATGCCTTAGCCAATCTTGCATCCGCAACAGATGTGGCAAATGATGCAAACGCCTCGGTTATACATTTATTTCACTCAATTCTCAAACCTAATAAGAATGAGGTAAATTTTCATAATTTAACTTGGGATTGGAGAAACGAAATTGTTGCTTTTTTACAGTACGGTACCATCCCTAATGACCAGAAGAAAGCATACGCGCTTTGGAAAAAGGCCGCTCGTTACTATTTAAAATAGGGCAACCTTTACCGTAAAATGTTTGGTGGCCCCTTAACAAGATGCCTCGGACCTTCTCATATGGAGTATGTAATGAGGGAAATACACGAGGGGCATTGCGGGAATCACGCAGGAGGAAGATCACTAGTAAGAACCTTGATTAAAGCAGGGTACTACTGGCCCAAAATGGAAGAAGAAGCGGAAAGTTTTATGGCTAAATGTGATAAATGCCAGAGATACGGTGACAATATGCACCGACTAGTAGAATTATTACATCCGGTCATTGCGCCGTGGCCATGTATGAAATGGGGAATGGGCATATTAGGACCATTGCCTCAAGCAAAAGGACAGGTAAAGTTTCTGTTCGTACTTACTAATTATTTCACTAATGGGTGGAGGCAAGAGCATTTAAACAGGTGCGAAAGAAGGAAGTCAAGGACTTTATTTGGTGTAATATCATCTGCCGATTCGGTGTACTAAAGGAAATCGTATGTGACAATGGTCCTCAATTTATCGGAGCTCAAGTCATAGAGTTTCTTGAGAGTTGGCAAATAAAAAGGATTACGTCTACACCTTATCATCCAGTGGGTAATAGACAAGGAGAATCAACAAACAAAGTCATCATTAATAATTTAAAGAAGCGATTAGAGGAGTCAAAGGGCAATTGGCCTGAAGTGTTACCTGGAGTTTTGTGGGCATATCGCACAACAACAAAAACGAGCACAGGTGAAACACCCTTCTATTTGGTTTATGGAGCTGAGGCACTAATCCTAGTTGAAATAGGAGAACTAAGTACAAGATTCTCACAAGTAGCACAAGAGTCTAATGATGAAGAGATGCGGGTCAATTTGGATTTATTGGAAGGCAGGAGAGAAGCTGCACTAATAAGAATGGAAGCACAAAAACAGGTGATTGAACGTTACTACAACAGGAAAGCACGCCTGAGATACTTCAAAATTGAGCACTTCGTGCTTAAAAAGATTTTTCAATCTACAAAGGCAGCCAACACGGGTAAACTAAGTCCAACCTGGGAAGGACCCTACAAAATTCGTGATATTGCAGGAAAAAGGAGCATATGGGTTGGAGACAATGGACAGGAAGACACTTCCTTCACATTGGAATGCCGTTCATTTGAAGAGATACTACTTCTAAGGGAAAACCCATGATCAGGTATTGCCATGTTAAATTTTATTTTTTGAACTGTTAAAATTTTACTAACGATTTAGATGATAGGCAAAACGCTCACCCGTACTAAATGATGAGTCATGACCTGTAAGAAAAAATGGAATAAACTGAAATTCCTGGCCCAGGGTTACAATTATTCTGATAGAAATATAAATGGGTTAAGCAGTCTTCATATATAATCGCACCCCCGAGTCTCGTATGTATTTCCTTTTCAGGAAAAGGACCAGGTGAAAGAGACTATCAAGTTCTTGAGTCTTTATACTTCAACACTCAAACACTTGGGGGACTACATAGAATATACAATCACATGTATATAAAAGGCAAGAAGATTGAATAAAAATCAAGCCTAAGAAGAGTCAAGTACGGAGTGGAAGTTAAGGAGTCATGGCATTCATCATAGTGTTCTTTCCCATGATAATAATGGAGTCACCTCTCAAACCCTTCCTAATATTTTGAAGTTAAGCGGACCCAAGGTACCTCAAAATGGTTAGGGTAAAGACTATGTACTGAAACGGGTTATAAGGAAAAACCTTGTATCTATTGTTCTACTTTTGTATAAATCTGTTACAAGAAAAACAGTTACGAGAAAGTTATAGATGTAATTCAAATACATGTAAAGGATTACTCAAAACTTGTCAAGGTTCAGAAATAAAAACTTGTCCAAGTTATTGCAAAGAAACATGTGTGTTCCTATTTCTTTTATCGTATAATAAACACCATTATGAAGTTGAGACGTCTTCTTCATCAAGTGTCAAAATATAAAAGGGCCCTCTTTTATAAAACTCATGTTATTTAGTTGTGAGGTTAATAGAAGCATTTTCAAAGAATAAAAATGCAGACTATTCTTTAAGTCCTTGAAAATAAAAGTCATGAATAGAACAGATAGAAGTTTAATGATAACTTCTTAATATTTTAAAACTAAAGACTAAGTATAAACTTAGTCATCGAACTGTTCATACAAAAATGCCACTTAATAAAACTTGGGGACTTGTACTTTTAAAATCAAACCTTAACTGATAACCAGGGGTTTGATTACAAAAAAAAAAGCTATCACAAGAAACCAAAAACCTTAAACACAGTTTTCCAGATTGGTGCCGGCAAAAAGGGAATTTAAAACAAATTGTAAAAACTTTTTCATTAAGAAGAAGGAACTCAAGAAAGATCATCAGCGGGCTCAACTGGAACAGCATCATCAACAGTTGAAGGTTGATCTTCAACCACAACAGTAGGAGCATCAACAGGCAAAGTCTCAGCTTGACTAGCAGCAAGAGGCACGGATGAACTCGAGGAAGGTATGACACTCGTGGCAATTTCAATAGTCACGGGGACTTTAACTACAGGAACTTCAGCCTCGGGAGATAAAGAATCTTGTGGTTGTTGTGCTCGTTCGATGGCCTCATTCACCTTGGCTAATTCAGATTCCAGGCTGAAATTTTCTTGGCTCATTTCTACCAAGGTGTCACAAAGAGACTTTAAGAAGGTCCAGCTTACCTCAACATTGGTTGACTATTTAAGAAGTTCATAATATCTCTCCCAAGAAGCGGTTTCATTCTTAAGTTCTTCGTTTTAAGCTAGGACAGAACTGTAAGATGATGGTGTGAGAACTCTCTAGCGCATGAACCTTGTCTATAGAAACTCGTAGTTCTTCTTGTGCCCGTGAAAGGTTTTGTGCTAGCTCCCCAGCATGCATTTCCTTCTGAGCCATCAACGTCTTTAGAGCCCTATTTTTTTTCGTTGGCCTTGGACAGCTGTTCCGAAAAGAAAGATTCAAGGCGCTCTTTTTCCTTCTCAGTTTGGCTCGAGGTAGCCTTAATCATCGCCAGCTCGGAGGTTAATGTTTGAACTTGCCTCTCTAAGGTATTTTTCCTCTCCTCGATATTCTCCATGTCTATTTGTGCACTTTCATACTGGCCCTTCCAGTTTGCATCCAATTGAGAACCACGGGTAGCCTCTTCTTCATCATCATTAGTTCAGTACCAATGAGGTTGGCCTATACAAACAAAAAGAGGAAAGGTCAGGACTTCAAAATCAAAAGTCTTAATAAAATAAAAGACAAGAAAATACCTTCAGAGTGGCATGTACTATATCATTCATAAGGGTCAGATTATTGTGGCTTTCAAGTTTAGCCCTCTCAATGGGGCCAATCAAAGGCTCGAGCCAAGTATCAACTTGCCCGTACTTTCTTAAAAGACTGTTGTTGGCAGGAACCTCAATGATCACGCTCCTCATAGCGGAACCCCTACTTGAAGAGCCCACCTCCCTACGGTGGACAATGGGGGGAGGAATTACTGAAGGAGGAGTGGTGGAAGGAGTAAAGATAATGGAAGAAGGGACGGAAGTAGTAGTTGATGAAGGTAAAGAAGCAATCTATCCGGAAGAGGTAAAAGAGGACAAAGGAGGTTTATTTGGAACAGGTCCTAAAGTCCCACTACTGAAACCACTAATAAAGAGTTGATTTATTGATTCATGAGTGTCAAGAGGAGGAGAAAATTCATCATCAACGATGATCACCGGAGCAATAACAGGCTCGGAAAGAGATAGGTAAGGGGAGATATCAGCCTCATCTTCAGAGACGACATGTCTCCTGGTTCGTGGTCTTGATACCAAAGAACCCTCGTCTTCCTCCTCTGATTCATCTTCTTCAGCAGATTTTCTCTTTGCAGATCCAAAGAATATATCTTGTTCTGAAGAGGTGAGAGTATTTAAGGAGTTTCGGGACGCCAAGATGGACTCTAGAGTAACTCCTCAAATGAAAAAACCTGATAAAAAGAAGGGTGAAAGCAAAAAGACAAAAATATTTAAATATAGATAAGGTAAAAATAGAAATCCTTACCATGAGTTTTTACTTTCCAACCATAACGGTTGGAAAGAGTTTTCCATGATCTACCCTCTATTGGGGCAGTCTTCAGTAACTTTTCTACCCAATCATGGAAGTTGGGCACAAACTCCACAACACCCATGGTTGCTGAAAAGAAAAAGAAGCAAGATTAAGAAAAATAAGCAAGCCTAGAAATAAAAAGGCGCGAGAAGAATTTAACACTTACGTGCAAAATTCCACTTCTCAGGGAAGCAGATGTTCTTTTCACCCACTAAACCAACAGTGGGAGCAGCAACAAATCGGACATATCAGCCACGATCTTTATCGTCCTCGGGACTCACTAAAACCCTCTTACTCCTAGCTGTTAAGCTAAACACGCCGTTTCGAAAAAGCCTAAGGGAGTAAAAGTGAATTAGGTAGGAAAAAGTGAATTCACCATCCGCCATGTTAGCAAGGTGCCTCAAGCAGGTCACAACCCTCCACATAATCAGACCAATTGCACCCAAACACACGTCGAAGAAACGACAAAAGTCTAGAATGACCGGGTCAATGGCCGGTTTAAACCCTAGAGTAAAGGGATATGTGTAAACAAAAGAGAATCCTATTAAGTAAGATGTGATCCTTTGATTTGAGTTAGGAATGATAATTGGGAAATCATCACTCTAATGATAGTCCTTACGAACTATGGGAGCAGAAATATCTGTGATTTGAGTAGGGAAAGGATCGGTGCGATCTAAAGAATCAACTTGGGCCCTAAGGGACTCTCTATCATGGTGAAAGGAAATTTCAGAGGGGATTATTTCCTCAATTAGAGGCTCATGAAGTGGCTCAGAAGATTCTTTATTCCGAGAAGAGCTCCTCTGAGAATGTGAACCTCTAGTCCCGGAAGAGGGACCAGAGCTAGAAGAAGGAGTTGACGTACCACCACGAGAAAATCCAAGGCTACGGAGTCTACCCCCTCTTCTATGCCTAATCGGAGCATTGGAGAAGCTATCCAAGATGGAGGTTCTGTTAGTGTTAGGATTTTGTGAAGCCATGGCAGAGAAGGGCGAAGTGAAGCAAAAAATAATAAGGAGGTCTTGAAGGATTAGAGTGTTTTATATGCTTTATGTGAAACAATACAAGAAGAGAAATTATATTTATACTAAAGTGTAACCGGTAAAAAGAAAAAGTACGATGATGGAAGAACCATAATGATCATAACTGATGCTTCGTGAAAAGTGAAGCCGAAAAGAAAGCCTAAGAAAGTGCTGCAAAATTGTACAACCAATAAGAGAATGACACGTGTCTAGTGCATTAAAAGGAAGTGACAGTTGAAGCGTCAACTCTGTCAGAGCATTAATGGTGACAAAAATTCTCCTTTAATGAATTTGACTTCCCAAATATTCAAATTGATGAATAAATGAAAAGTAGGGGGACTATCTGTACTGGGAAAATTGTATTCACATATATGGTGACGTGTCATGACACATGGAATGGTCAATGAGTTATACTTAGCTACGGTTCAAGAATTACAAAACAGGCATGGGTAAGGAAAATGGAAGAGGCACGAGATGAGAGGATCAACTCTCGTTCCTTTTTAATCTTATTTACATACGAGCAATGAGAAAAATGAATCTGGCTAAAGAAAAGGGTGCAAATACAGCATGTAAAGAGTATTAAATGCTGAAGCCGTAAAGAATATATATATTAAATGTAATGATTATGTAATGTAGTATTTAATGACATTAATTACTCATAATAGCCTCATTATGACTTAGGCATAATGTGCATTCTCAAAGAGACCTATAGAAGGAGAGATATGTAATTAGTTGAGATACAAGTGACTATTGAAATATACGTTGATTTACTTGCTTTCTAAGAATATCATTTTCAAGTTCTTTTCTTTATATACTTTTTCGATTATCAGTAATCTGATTCTTCTAAATTCTAGCTTTGGCTAAAAATCTATTTTTTGGTTAAACAGTGTAGGGTAAGATGCCTGAGCATCGCATTTGCGTGGCATTTTACGCATTCACATAGGGTTAATTTTGGGAGCTGAGAATTTGTGCTTCACGATCGCAAAGTATTTCCCGCGATCGCGATGAAGGAATTTAGGCCTGGGCAGAAGGTTTTAAAGTTCGTCTTGTCCGTGAATGTGGGGTTTATTTCCACCATTTTTACTCGTTTTTGGAGCTCTTTGAAGGGGATTGAAGAGGGATTCAAGGGAAATCACTTGGATGTAAGATTCTTGGTCTTAAAACTCATTTCTAATGTGAAATCTACCTAGTAAATCATGGAATGTAGGCCTAAAATTGAAGAATTATGGCTTGAGTTTAAGAGACTTTAAAATGAGAATTTGAGGGGCCACTTGGACTCCGATTTCAGTGTTCTTGGTATGCATGGACTCATGGGAAGATAAGGATTCCGTTGATGTGATTTTTATTGAGTTTCGAGATGTGAGCCTGAACGGAATTTTGGTCATTTTACCTAATTTTGCGTATTAGCTTAGAATTTAATTATAGAATTAGTTACATGAAGTGTTATTTACAATATGCAGTTGAATTGAATAGATTTGGGCCATTTGGAGTCAAGTACTCGTGGCAAAGACGTGGTTTCGGGTTGATTTTGAGCTGGTTTGAGGTAAGTGGATTGCCTAACCTTGTGTGGGGGATTTTCCCTTAGGATTTGATATTGTGATATTTGAAATGCCTCGTACGTGAGGTGATGAGTGCGTAATTGTGCTAATTGTTGAAAAATCCATTTTCATTAAGTAATTAAAATTGTGTTTCCTTTACTTTCTGTCATTACTACTTGAAATTTAAGCTTGTTGTTAGCTTAGGAAAGCATGTCTAAATGACTTAATTGCCTTTTTGCTCAGATTGCCTTATTTGGATTATGTGCAGCATGCTAGGTTAGAAATACATGTTTCGCCTTGATATGAAGTTGACAATATGACTATTCTTCGTGTTGCTGCTGTATGTTTACATTGGGACTACGGATGTGGGATTCCGGTCGATCCCCCTTGTTTGTTTATTTGGGACTACGAATGTGGGATTTCAGTAAATCCCCCTTGTTTGTTTATTTAGGAATGTGGATGTAGGATTCCGGTAGATCCCCTGCACAGTTATATGGAACTAAGGGAATTCACCTGGTAGATTCCCTCAGTACTGGGTATTTATATTTGGGACTACGGATTGGGATTCCGGTAGATCCCCGCGCATTGATAGTTGGACTACGGGATGGGATCCCGGGAGATCCTTCAAATATATATGATGGACTACGGGACGGTATCCCAGGAGATCCACTGGATATTTGTAATTGGGACTACAGGACAGTATCTTGGAAGATGCCCCGGTTGTTATCTCTGTGTTGAGCTGTATTTCTTTCCCTTGATTTATTTTGTCTCTGTTCTAGTTGTTGTTGTTCTACCAGTTCTATGTTATTTTATACTAAAACACTTATTTATACTGTTTATTCCACATTGTTAACCCTTACATCTTATTTATTCTCAGTAGGACCCTGACCTTCCTTGTCACTACCCAACCGAGGTTAGGCTTGGCACTTACTGAGTACTGATGTGGTGTACTCATGCCCTTTCTGCGCATGTTTTTCATGTGCGTATCCATATACTTTCACTCAGTCTTATCATCCTTGAGGCAAGACGCTTCTGTAGAGACTTCGAGGTATATTGATGATATGCTATAATTACGTATTTTAGTCGATTATTACACTCTAATTTACTTCACTTTAATTGAGTTTGAGCTTTAATCGCTAGTGTTTTGCACTAATGGTGTGTTTTATGCCTTGTAGGAGTGATTCCGAGCTATGGAGATGTTATGGAATGAAGTCGAATGATTTGAAGCTTCCATTTTTGAGTAAAAGTTCAAGGAATTAAGCCGGGATCGTGTTTGGGGGCCAACGGATGATAGTTAGAGCGAACGAAGAATCCAGTAGGCATATTGTGCACTGTATAGTAAAATAGATAAAACATTTTGCTCAGAACTCCATTTGGGCTTCACAATATATGGTTGGAAAGCTAACTCAAAGGGATACAACTTTTATGTTTACGTATTTCCAAATTCGAAACGAAACAGGGTAAAAAATGCGCGTTAATAGTGTCGCCAAGACAAAAAGTTGTCCAACTAGAGCAGCCATTAGCGCACCCAGATGCGCGACCGCGCTAGTCTAATTCGGGAAAAGTGTCTTTTTTCACATTGGAGAAGGTATAATTGTTTGGGCCAACCCTACTTGGTATATATACATGGAAAAATGGTATTTTGTGGGAGGAGGATGATTTTTAGAGGAAAACACAAGTATAGAGCCGCCGTGGAGGCCGGGTTTCATCTTTTCTTCCACCAACTTAGTCTTTTTATGTTTCTTTAAATGATTTGTTTTTTTGCTACCATGTCTATATGGAGCTAAGCTTCATGTTATAGGGTTGCGGTTCTTTCATGAGTATTGTTATTCGGACATTGATATTGATTTCTTAGTTTATAATATTAGTTTATTTATTCAATCCTGCATTTAATTATTTGATTGCTTGATGACCAATTGAATACTATCTACGAATCTTGAGTTGAACTCGAAAGTAGGAATTCTAGATTGCATATAGGATTGAGTAGAGCAAGTTCTTGAACCTGGGCATCGGGGAACAAATTCGCGANTATGATTTAGGTTAGCTTGAATAGGCGAGTAAGAACTCGACAGATTCTTATGAGCAATATTAACCCTGTCAACCAATAAACTAGATAAATTAGTTAGTCAATTCAATCGAAGAATACAATAGGAATGTTAGATAGCTCATAACCCTAGACCATTTTCATTACATTGATAACATAAAAATCTGCTATCCATCTCTTCAAAGTTCATTAGTTATATTCTTTATTTAATTAGTTTAGAATCTATTACTTCTAGGTTTAATTCTTGTTTAGATAATCAAGATAGTCTAATTTAGTTAATAGTTAATCACGAGTCCTCGTGGGTTCGACATCCGACTTTTAGTCACTTTATTACTTGACGATCGCGTATACTTGCGTGTGCACTTGGCCGCAACAAGTTTTTTGCGTCGTTGCTGGGGATTTATAAATTAACTATTTTTCTAGATTAGACTTTTACTTTTATCTTTACAAGTTTTTTTTCGCTTTTTGTAAATATTTTTTTTTTATAACTATTTGATTTTTCTCGTAGTGTGTTTCTAGTTTTCTCAGCATGATATTTGGGGATGAAATACCGGGAGGGTAAGGTTATTGATGAAGACGCTTGGTTGACGGAAGACTTTTACTGCTCGTATTTTTGGGCTTGTCATGACTACCTCCGGGAGTTCTGAACTTGAACATGGGAGTAAAGGTTGGCATTGGAAAGAATATTCACGATTAAGGGAATATGAGGAATGACATTGTCTTCTAACAACGTTGGTAAATGATTGGTCTAAGGAGAGAGATGAACTTGCACATCAAATTGATAATTTTTGCTTGGCTGTACATAATTTAGATGCAGATTTGAGCACAAAAGTTAATGCGTGTAACGCCCAACAAATTAATAATGAGTTGTGTGAAACTGAAAAAAATCTTCTAGACCAAATTGAGGAGCTAAAACGAGAATACCAATCACTAGACCCTATTTTTCTTGAGGACGCCAATATTGAGAAGAGTGCTCTAAAGTCATATGAGGGAGTAGATAACATTACTTTGGGAGACTTGAGTGTGTGTAAATATGGGGATGCAAATAGTAGTAAAATTCATGAGTTAGAGCGCATTGAACCTCATTCCAATTATTTTTTCACATTGTGTTTAGATAGTCAGATAGTAATCGAGCCATCTGAGCCGATGAAGGAGTCAAAGAGTGAGAAGGAGAGCGCCTGTATTCTTGAATTTATTGTGCCAAAAAGCAAAAATTACATTCCTCATCTAAAGGCCGAGAGGTGCAGAGCAAAAAATTTATTACTTGGCCTGATTATCCTTGTTGCCCCACCAAAGGTGCATAGCCATAGACTGGATGCCATGTTAGGGGTACAATTCATAAGTTCAAGGTGGAGACAAAAAATTGGTTCAAGTCATGCCGCGACTTTAAATTAAGCGCTTGTTGGGAGGCAACCCAGCTTTACTACTTTCTTTTATTTTTCTATCTTTGTAGCGTTTTTTGTAGGATTATAAGCATAGGAGAAAAGCCACTGGAAGTGTGCAAAAGTGAGCTATGTGGTTGAAATAAGTGTGGGGTGACCGCACAATGGATTGTACCTGGGAGAAGTCTGAGTATCCCGTGAGCTGCTAATGCTTCGGCCTTTGGCCTACCAGGGAGTCTCTTTTACCCTATTGTTATTTTTAGTGTGCATTGAGGACATTGCACAATTTTAAGTGTGGGGTGAGGATATTGTCTGGGTGACTTTCTGTGCTATGTTAGATAAGTTATAGTACTCGTTCTTAGTGTAGTAATTTTTTTAAAAAAAAAAAAGAAAAAAAATAAAAAAATTTGGACTTTTCCCGACGATGGATTTTGTGGACAGCTTCTTGAGGGATTAAGGTCCAATAAAAAAAATGAAAAAAGGATGAAAAATAGAAAAAAATCCAAAAAATGTGTCTTTTATTTTTTTCTTAGGTAGCAATAATCCCCCATGGTTTTTCTTTGTGCAACGGTTCTTTTCCATGGGATGTAGTTTGAACCGAGTAGTAGTATTCTTTTTTATTTTTAGAGTAGATTAGAATTTAGGGAATAAAAGGAGGAAGAATGATAAACCTAGGCGCCCTTGACTTGTTTGATAGTAGCATATTTAACTTTTGGCATGTGTAGTATCTTCCCTATGATTTGAAATTATTGATGATGTCTTGCTTAGTTGGATAGCATGTCTTGTGATGCCTATGTCTCGTTTTCGTGACTTATGTTCACTTTGTGCTTCATGCTTAATATCTTGTGGCTCCGTGAATACTTGCATTTGTTTGAGAGTCGGAATGAGACCGTTCTTAATGAGTTATGTGTCATGTGTGGTGAGGTTTTTGTGTAGTCCATATTTTGTACTTGTGTCTAGAACTTGCCCGGTATGTGAATTGAAGCGAAATTTTAGGTGATGTTCGGTCTGAAAAATGATTTTAGGCTTTCTTTGATCTTTTTTGAGCTTAATTGCTTACTACAAATAAAATCTATCCCTAGTTAAACCTTTTGAGCCTATAGACTTTTATTTGGCACCCACATTACGAGCCTATATCCTTTTTGTTCTTAAATGATATTTTTGATCCTTTTACCTCTTAAAGTACTTTAATTAAGAAATGAGCGCTAAAAGAAGTAAGAAAGGTAGGCGTGGGGTGGCTTTTGATTGGAACCAATGAAAGAAAGAAGGGTGCACTTACTTT
Source organism: Nicotiana glauca (assembly GCA_026770625.1). Lineage (NCBI taxonomy): Eukaryota > Viridiplantae > Streptophyta > Magnoliopsida > Solanales > Solanaceae > Nicotiana > Nicotiana glauca. Next base: position 56,591 of record MU696806.1, on the reverse strand, counting down.
TGTAAAATAATAAACCACTAGCGAAAATTGAAAAAGAAAAATAAAAGAAGAAAAATCTAAAAGCAAAAGAGAAGGAAAAATATAGATGAATAAATTGTTGTCTTGTTCGTGCTAGTGGGTGTGAATTAAGGTAGTGCTTAAAGAAGAAGGAGACATTTTTTTGGGGTGATTTTAGTTGTGAAATTAAAGTGTATTGAAGGATTTGCGCATAAGTTATCATGTGATGTGTTAAAGTGCTTAGGAGAGGGAACCACTATTCCTATAATATCCTACCCGTCCCTTAGCCCACATTACAACCATGAAAAATTCCTAATTGATTTTAAATCGAGCGAGCCTACATAAGTATAGATTTACATTAAGGGCAAGCCTATGGTACCAATTACATGCATGTGACTTCTTTTGTGAGGGTGGGCTATTTTCTTTGATATATGTGAGCATGAGATTCGAATGTGCGGATTGATTTTACTTTTTGTGCTTTGGTTGTGAGGGCACATGGTTTCACAAAGGATAGATAACATTATTAGACTTCTCTAGGATGTTGGGTGTTCAAGTCATGAGTGCATTGTGACATTGAACCGGTTTTTGAGACTAGGATTGTTGTGAGCATATTGTCTTTGTTAGAATATTTTTGAAGAATGGCATAAGTAAAGGGAAGTATATGATGATTTCATATGCTAGAGTTTAATTGTTGCTATAAACCATAATCATTGATGTAGTGCGCTTCGAATATATTAAGTGCTCATAGATAGAGTAAATTTTTGGCTGACTCAAGGACGAGCAATGTTTAAGTGTGGGGTGTTGATGATAGGCTATAATTACGTATTTTAGTCGATTATTACACTCTAATTTACTGCACTTTAATTGAGTTTGAGCTTTAATCGCTAGTGTTTTGCATTAATGGTGTGTTTTATGCCTTGTAGGAGTGATTCCGAACTATGTAGATGTTATGGAATGAAGTCAAGTGATTTGGAGCTTCAAATTTTGAGTAGAAGTTCAAGGAATTAAGTAGGGATCGTGTTTGGGGGTCAACGGATGATAGTTAGAGCGAACGAAGAATCCAGTAGGCATATTGTGCACTGTATAGTAAAATAGATATAACTTTTTTCTCAGAACTCTATTTGCGCTCCAAAATATATGGTTCGAAAGCTAACTCAAAGGGCTACAACTTTTATGTTTTACATGTTTCCAAATTCGAAAGGTAACAAGGTGAAAAATTCACGCCAATAGCGCGATCGAGCTACTTTAGCGCGGCCAAGACAGAAAGTTGTCCAACTAGCGCGGCCATTAGCGCGCCCAGATGCACGACCGCGCTAGTCTAACCCAGGAAAAAGTGTCCTTTTTCACATTGAGAAAGTATAATTATTTGGGCCCATCCCTACTTGGTATATTGTGACGACCCGACCCGTCATCACATGAGTTACCGCCCCGTTTTCCCCGTATTATGTTGTTCTATGTTTCAATATCATTATTTGAGTTGATCGGATAGAATTGAATTGGTTTTTGTTTGAAATGAGGCACTTAGCCTCTTAAAAGGAAGCTTGTTTTGGAAAAGTCAACCGAAAGTTGACTATAGGGTTAGAGGGCTCGGATGTGAATCTCGGTGATTTGGTTAGCTTCGGGAGATGATTTGTGACTTAGGAGTGCGATCGGAATTGATTTTGGAGACTCGGTGTAGAAATAGGCTTGAATTGGCGAAGTTTGAATTTTGGCGAATTCCGGTTGATAGGTGAGATTTTGAGCCGAGGGCCGGAATGGAATTCCGAGAGTTGCAGTAGCTTCGTTAGGTGATTTTGGATATATCTGCAAATTTTCAGGTCATTCGGACGCCGTTTGGTCGGGTTTTTGATCGAATATGCAATTCGGAAGTTTTAAGAAAACTTAGGTTTTGATTTGTGAAAAATTGAGGATTTTGATGTTAATGATAGTGTTTTGATGGTTAGAGCAAGTTTGAATAAGGTTATAGGATGTGTGGGTGCCTTTGGTTGAGGTCCCGAGGGCCTCGGTGTGATTTCGGGTGGTTAAACGGGAATTTTGAAGCATGTTGCAGGTCTGGATTTTAGGGCTTCTGGTATTTCCGCATCTGCGGAAAAGGAGCCCCAGAAGCGGTTCCGCAGATGCGGCGTGGAGGTTGCAGAAGCGGTCCTTTGAGGGGCTGGGCATATTCCATAGAAGCGAAAGGATTTTCGCAAAGGCAGGCTCCGCAGAAGCGGTTTTGGACCGCATAAGTGGTCCCAGGTCAATTAAGTGAGACCGCATAAGCAGTCGTTTTGTTGCAAATGCGGTGACCGCAGGTGCGGTATTGTAACTGCAGAAGCGGAAATCGGTCTGGGTTAAATGAACAGTGGTTCACGATTTTGAAAGGGAAGAGAAATATTTTGGACTCCGGACTTAGGCGATTCTCGGGCGATTTTGAAGAGAATTCGAAGGGGTTTCATCAGGTACGAATTATTAGACTCGGAATATGTTATTATGGTGTAAAAACATGGAGTAATCACTAAAATTCGAGGAATTAGAGGGTAAAAATGGGGGTTAGGGCTTGGAACTTAAGGGGGTTTAAAATTGGGTTTTGATAGGACAATTGAACTCCAAGTTTAGTAAATTTGATATGTATAGACTCGTGGCGAGACGAGAAATTTGGTGATGTAAATTTTGTTATTTTTTGAGAAGTGAGCCCGGGGCTCGAGTTTTGCCAACTTCGTGATTTTTGGTGTTTTTTGAGTCTTTTCGATTGGGTTATGTTTCTTTAGCCTATTGTAATGTATTCATTGTGGTTTTGACCAGATTCGACGCGCGAGGAGGAGGATTCGAGAGGAAAAGGCATAGCAGACTAGTCTTGTGGCCGGCTGGAGGTGAGTAATAGATGTAGATGATGACCTGAGGGTTTGAAACCCCGGTTTATCACACTGTGATGCTATATTGAGGCGATACACGCACTCCATGACGACTGCGGGGTCGTTTGTGAATGGGTTTTGTGGCTTAATCTGCCCCGAGTGGTGTCCAAGCTGTGCTTTAGACTATAGACTAATTAGTAAATATCCTACTTGGATTGTTATGAGTATATTTGGGCCGCGTGCCAATTATTTGGATCCCCTAGGGATTATTACCACTGTTTCCATGATGCTTAGCATGTTTTCATGATATCAGTGCTAAGTTAAACACTGTCTCGAAATGATTAGTAAATTTCTAAATTTTAAACACTTAGTCTATAATTCCTAATAATTGGAACTGGAAATAATAACTTGACTATGCCTGTGTGGGTTATATGCATATCCTGGACTGAGTGTGGATCGGGCTGCACGCCGCAGCGAGTGCTACGATGATATTGCGCTTGGGCTGTAGAAGCCCCTCCATAGTCTGAACCCCCACAGTGAGCGCGGGTACCCAAATGGATCGGGTTCTACGCCGCAACGGTCATGTGCATTGCATTGCATTCATGTTCTGATGTTTATCTGATCTAGTTGTTTCTGTCTTGTTGTCATTTCACCGTTAATTATGCTAAGTTGTTAGTGTTAGCTTTACATTGTGGTATTTTCGGTATTTCATACTTTCAGTCATTATATATGTCTATTACCACTGAGTTGGAAGTACTCACTTTACTCCCTGCACCATGTGTGCAGATTCAAGTGTCTCGGGAGCATAGTTGAGCTTTTGCTGCTTCAGAATTTCTCAAGAGTTGTCGAGGTAGCTGCCTGACGTTCGCAGGGCCCGACTCCTCCCCTATCCCTTTATTATTTCCGCATTTGTGAACATCAGTATTACTGAGGATTTATTATTTTGTTATCTTAGAGGCTCTAGACTCATGACCCTAGGTCTTTGGGAGTTTTATTGATAGTTGTTATGACTTTCGTATTACTTCCGTCTAGTATCACTGGTTAGAACTATATTATTGATAATTTAAATGCTATAAATTGGAAATGGGTTATGTGGTTGAGTTGTGAGTGTTAATTTGTCGGGCTTGCCTAGCTATTGTGTTGGGCGCCATCACGACCGGGTTTGGGGTCGTGACAAGTTGGTATCAGAGCCAGGTTACTAGGCCTCATGAGTTATGAGCTGGTTAGTAGAGTCTCGCGGATCGGTACGGAGACGTCTGTATTTATCCACGAGAGGCTGCAGAACCTTTAGGAAACACTTCATATTCTTGAAACTCTTGTCGTGCGGCTTTGTTGTTCTGAGACCTAAATTTCTGTATTCTATTCTATTGCAAATGGCAAGAACCCGTGCTACCGGACGTGACGGTCGACCACCATTGCCACCCGCTAGAGGCCATGGTTGTGGTTGTGGTCAAGGCAGACCAGTGAGAGCAGCTCCTGCAGATCCACCAGCTGCCCGGGTTCTGGACCAGCCTCCAACTTTAGATGCTCCAGCAGCACCTGCTCAGGCACCGACAGTGCCCATTGTGATTCCTGGTCTTCAGGAGGCTTTAGCTCAGATCTTATCCGTCTGCACTGGCCTGGCTCAGGTAGTCTCAGCCACTACTGTCGCAGCTACTTCTCAGACCGGGGGTGGTCATCAGACACCCGCTGCTCGCACACCCGAGTAGGGTGTTCAAGGATTGCAGACACCGGGAGCAGCCCCGGCTCAGCCAGCCACACCAGTTGCACCAGTTGCCCCAGTTGCCCCAGTTGCGCCAGTCGCACCAGCTCCATACTTTGTGGTTCCAGCTATGCCAGACGACGAGCAGCGTTGACTGGAGAAGTTCGGTAGGCTCCAGCCTCCGACGTTCAGTGGCACTGAGGGCGAGAATGCCCAGGGATTTCTAGACAAGTGTCAGCGTATGCTTCGCACTGCAGGGATTTTGGAGTCGAGTGGAGTGGCTTTTACTACCTTCCAGTTCTCAGGGCCTGCATTTACATGGTGGAAGGAGCTTGAGAGGCGTAGTCCTGTTGGAGCAGCGCCCCTTACTTGGCAGCAGTTCTCCGCTCTCTTTCTGGAGAAGTATGTACCGCAGTCTCGCAGAGAGGAGCTGCGTCGTTAGTTTGAGTGGTTGGTTTAGGGAGACATGAATGTGACTCAGTACGAGTTGAGATTTACGCAGCTAGCTCAGCATGCTACTTGGATGATCCCGACAGATCGGGAGAGGATTAGGAGGTTTGTGTATGGCCTGAACTATCCAGTTCGCATTTTGATGAATAGAGAGAGGGTTGTGGCCGCCTCGTTTGAGGAGGTAGTTGACATACCTCGACAAATCGAGATAGATCACCGTCGGGAGCATGAGAAGAGGGAGGCCAAAAGGCCTCGAGGTTTAGGTAGCTTCAATGGTGCTCCGTTTAGGGGCCAGTTCCAGCGCAACAAAGGTCGTTCCTTCAGACCTCCTCAGTCAGGTCGTACAGAGTCCACTGGGGCTTCTTCAGGCCGTGGTCGTCAGGGTTATCAGCAGGGTCAGTCTTCACTTAGCACCCTTCCAGCTCAGAGCTCTACTCCTGCTTCTTCAGCCTAGGGTTCGTCTGCAGCGAGGGGTTCCCTTCAGTCCCCTTCTCCAGCTCAAGGTCGTTGCTACGAGTGCGGTGAGTTAAGTCATATAAGGAGAAAGTTCCTCAGCTTCGTGGTGGTCGGTCTCAGCAGAGGGATCAGCCCTCCTCTTCTACTCCATCTACTTCAGCACCATCCCAGTCAGGTAGGGGCGGGGATCAGACAGCTAGGGGCCACCCTAGGGATGGAGATCGATCTAGCGATGGTCAGGCTCACTTCTATGCTCTTCAAAACAGGAGGGACGCATTGCATTCGATGCTGTTATCACATGTATTATCTCAGTCTGCCACAAGGATGCCTCTGTTTTTTTATTTGATCATGGGTCTACCTATTCCTATGTATCTTCATATTTTGCTCATCATTTGGGTATGACCCGTGGTTGCCTTGCCTTTCCTGTGCATGTATCGACCATGGTGGGTGATACTATTATTGTGGACCATGTGTATCGGTCATGTCTAGTGACTATTGGGGGTCTGGAGACCCAAGTTGACTTGTTATTGTTGGGCATGGTAGATTTTGATGTGATTCTGGGTATGAATTGGCTATCCCCATGCCACGCTATTCTGGACTGTCATGTTACGTTGGCTATTCCGGGTGTTCCGAGGATCGAGTGGCGAGGTATGACTGATTATGTGCCCAGCATGGTGATTTCTTTCTTAAAGGCCTAACGGATGGTTGGTAAGGGTTGTTTATCGTATTTGGCTTTCGTGAGAGATGTCGGAGCTGAGACTCCTAGTCTTGATTCAGTTTCTGTTGTGAGGGATTTCCCTAATGTGTTTCCAGCAGACCTGCCGGGCATGCCACCGGACAGGGACATTGATTTCGGTATTGACCTGGTGCCGGGCACTCAACCTATCTCTATTCCTCCCTATCGTATGGCACCAGTTGAGTTAAAGGAATTGAAGGAGCAGCTTCAAGAACTCCTAGATAAGGGGTTCATTCGCCCGAGTGTGTCACCGTGGGGTACACCAGTCTTATTTGTGAAGAAGCAGGATGGCACGATGAGAATGTGCATTGACTACAGACAGTTGAACAAGGTGATGGTGAAGAACAAGTATCCACTACCCCGTATTGAGGATTTGTTTGACCAGCTGCAGGGGGCAAGGGTATTCTCTAAGATTGATCTCCGTTCAGGCTATCACCAGTTGAATATTAGGGACTCAGACATTATGAAGACGACTTTCAGGACGAGATATGGACATTATGAGTTTCTAGTTATGTCTTTTGGGCTGACTAATGCCCCAGCCGCGTTCATGCACTTGATGAACAATGTATTTTGGCCGTATCTGGATTCATTTGTGATTGTGTTTATTGATGATATCTTGGTGTACTCGCGTAGCCAGGAGGAGCGCGCGCAGCATTTGAGGGTGGTGTTGTAGAGACTAAGAGAGGAGAAGCTCTATGCAAAGTTCTCCAAGTGTGAGTTCTGGCTTAGTTCTGTGGCTTTTCTGGGACACGTGGTGTCCAGCGATGGTATTTAGGTTGATCCAAAGAAGATTGAGGCGGTGCAGCATTGGCCTAGGCCATCCTCAGCCACTGAGATTCGGAGTTTCCTCGGTTTGGCGAGTTATTATCGCAAGTTTGTTCAGGGTTTTTCATCTATTGATTCGTCCTTGACAAGGTTAACGTAGAAGAATTCTCCATTTGTATCGTCAGACGAGTGTAAGGAGAGCTTTCAGAACCTTAAGACAGCGTTGACCACAACTCCAGTGTTAGTGTTGCCATCAGCTTCAGGTTCTTACACCGTGTACTGCGATGCTTCGAGAGTTGGGATTGGATGTGTATTGATGCAGGAGGGTAGAGTTATTACTTATGCTTCTCGTCAGTTGAAGCCTCATGAGAAGAACTACCCTGTATATGATTTGGAGTTGGCTGGCATAGTCCATGCTTTGAAGATTTGGAGGCACTACCTATATGGTGTATCTTGTGAGGCATATACTGATCATCGCAGCCTTCAGCATTTGTTCAAATAAAAGGATCTTAATTTGAGGCAGCGGAGGTGGCTTGAGTTGCTCACGAATTATGACATTACCATTTTGTATCATCTGGGAAAGGCTAATGTAGTGGCCGATGATTTGAGCCGAAAGGTGGTGAGTATGGGTAGTTTGGCGTACATTCCATTTGGGGAGAGGCCATTTGCAGTTGATGTCCAGGCTTTGGCCAATCGAATGGTGAGGTTAGATATTTCGGATCCTAGTCGGGTGTTGTCTTGTATGGTATCTCGGTCTTCCTTGTATGACTGCATTAGAGAGCGCCAATATGATGATCCACATTTGCTTGTCCTTAAGGACAGGGTTCAGCATGATGATGCCAGGGATGTGTCTATTGATAGTGATGGTGTATTGATGATGCAGGGTCGGATTTGCGTGCCCAATGTGGATGGGCTTCGGGAGTTGATATTGGAAGAGGCCCACGCTCGCGGTATTCTATTCATCCAAGTTCCGCGAAGATGTATCGGGATTTGAGACAACATTACGGGTGGAGAAGGATAAAGAAGGATATTGTGAGTTATGTAGCTCGGTGTCTCAACTGTCAGCAGGTCAAATATGAGCATCAGAGGCCCGGTGGTGTATTTCAGCGGATGGATATTCTAGAGTGGAAATGGGAAAGGATTACTATGGATTTTGTGAGTGGTCTCCCTCGTACCTCGAAGAAGTTTGATTCGATTTGGGTGATTGTAGATAGGCTGACCAAGTCCGCGCACTTCATTCCGGTGTGTACTACCTATTCTTTGGAGCGAAAAGCGGAGATTTTCATTCGGGAGATTGTACGGTTGCATGGGGTCCCAGTTTCTATTATCTCAGATAGGGGTACTCAGTTTACTTCCCAGTTCTAGAGGACTTTTCAGTGAGAGTTAGGCACACAGGTAGAGTTGAGCACATCCTTTCATCCACAGACGGACGGGCAGTCCGAGCGTACCATTCAGATATTGGAGGACATGTTATGTGCCTGTGTTATTGATTTTGGAGGTTTTTGGGCTGAGTTCTTGAGAGTTTGCTTACAATAACAGCTACCAATCCAGTATTCAGATGGCGCCGTATGAGGCCTTATATGGGAGGCGGTGTAGATCTCTGCTTGTTTGGTTTAAGCCCGGCGAGGCTAGACTATTTGGGACAAAATTAGTTCATGATGCCTTAGAGATGGTGAAGGTGATCCAGGAGAGACTTCGTACAGCTCAGTCGCGCCAGAAGAGTTATGCGGACCGGAAGGTTCGAGATGTATCTTATATGGTGGGCGAGAAGGTCTTGTTGAAGGTTTCGCCTATGAAGGGCGTTATGAGATTTGGAAAGAAAGGGAAGTTGAGTTCGCAGTTCATTGGACCTTTTGAGATACTTAGGAGGATTGGGGAGGTGGCCTATATGCTTGCTTTTTCACCCAGCCTATCGGGAGTGCATCTGATATTTCATGTGTCTATGCTCCGGAAGTATGTTGGGGACCCATCTCATGTGTTAGACTTCAGTACAATTCAGTTAGATGATGATTTGACCTATGATGTGGAGCCAGTGGCTATTTTGGGTTGTCAGGTTCGAAGGTTGAGATCTAAGGACATAGCTTCGGTGAAGGTGCAGTGGAGAGATCGGCCCGTGGAGGAGGCCACCTGGGAGACCGAGCAGGAGATGCGGAGCAGATATCCTCACTTGTTTGAGACTCCAAGTATGCTTCTTGACCCGCTCCAGGATAAGCGTCTATTTTAGTTGGGGAGGATGTGACGACCCGACCTGTCGTCACGTAAATTACCGCCTTGTTTCCCCCGTATTATGCTGTTCTATGTTTTAATATCAGTATTTGAGTTGATCGGATAGAATTGAATTGGTTTTTGTTGGAAATGAGGCACTTAGCCTCTTAGAAGGAAGCTTGTTTTGGAAAAGTCAACCGAAAGTTGAATATATAGTTAGAGGGCTCGGATGTGAATTCCGGTAATTTGGTTAGCTTCGGGAGATGATTTATGACTTAGGAGTGCGATCGGAATTGATTTTGGAGGCTCGGTGTAGAAATACGCTTGAATTGGCGAAGTTTGAATTTTGGTGAATTCCGATTGATAGGTGAGATTTTGATTCGAGGGACGGAATGGAATTCCGAGAGTTGCAGTAGCTTCGTTAGGTGATTTTGGATATGTGTGCAAATTTTCAGGTCATTCGGACGCCGTTTGGTTGGGTTTTTGATCGAATGTGCAATTCGAAAGGTTTAAGAAAACTTAGGCTTTGATTTGAGGAAAATTGAGGATTTTGATGTTAATAATAGTGTTTTGATGGTTCGAGCATGTTTGAATAAGGTTATAGGATGTGTTGGTGCCTTTGGTTGAGGTCCCGGGGGCCGCGGTGTGATTTCGGGAGGTTAAACGGGAATTTTGAAGCATGTTGCAGGTCTAGTTTATATGGCTTATGGTATTTCCGCATCTGCGAAAAAAGAGCCGCAGAAGCGGTTCCGCAGATGCGGCGTGGAGGTCACAGAAGCGGTCCTTTGAGGGCTGGGCATATTCCGCAGAAACGGAAGGATTTCTGCAAAGGCGGGCTTCGCAGAAGCGGTTTTGGACCGCATAAGCGGTCCCAGGTTAATTAAGTGAGACCGCATAAGCGATCGTTTGGTCGCAAACGCGGTGACCGCAGGTGCGGTATTATAACCGCAGAAGCGAAAATCGGTCTTGGTTAAGTGAACAGTGGTTCACGATTTTGAAAGAGAAGAGAAATATTTTGGACTCCTGACTTAGGCGATTCTTGGGCGATTTTGAAGAGAATTCGAAGGGGTTTCATCAGGTATGAATTATTAGACTCGGAATATGTTATTATGGTGTAAAAACATGGAGTAATCACTAAAATTCGAGGAATTAGAGGGTAAAAATGGGGGTTAGGGCTTGGAACTTAAGGGAGTTTAAAATTGGGTTTTGATAGGGAAATTGAACTTCGATTTTAGTAAATTTGATATGTCTAGACTCGTGGCGAGACGAGGAATCCGGTGATGTAAATTTCGTAATTTTTCGAGAAGTGGGCCCGGGGCTCGGGTTTTGCCAACTTTGTGATATTTGGTGTTTTTCGAGTCTTTTCGATTGGGTTATGTTTCTTTAGCCTATTGTAATGTATTCGTTGTGGTTTTGACCAGATTCGACGCGCGAGGAGGCGAATTCGAGAGGAAAAGGCATAGCGGACTAGTCTTGTGGCCGGTTGGAGGTGAGTAATAGATGTAGATGATGACCTGAGGGTTTGAAACCCTAGTTTATCACACTGTGACGCTATATTGAGGCAAGAAACGCACTCCATGACGAGTGCGGGGTCGTTTATAATTGGGGTTTGTGGCTTAATCCGCCCCGAGTGGTGTCCAAGCTGTGCTTTGGACTATAGACTGATTAGTAAATATCCTTTTTGGATTGTTATGAGTATATTTGGGCCGCGTGCCGATTATTTGGATCCCTTAGGGATTATTACCACTGTTTCCATGATGCTTAACATGTTTTCATGATATCAGTCCTGAGTTAAACACTGTCTCGAAATGATTAGTAATTTTATAAAGTTTTAGACACTTAGTCTATAATTACTAATAATTGGAACTGGAAATAATAACTTGATTGTGAATGTGTGGCTTATATGCATATACCTGGACTGAATGTGGATCGAGCTGCACGCCGCAGCGAGTGCTACGATGATATTGTGCTTGGGATGTAGGAGCTCCTCCGGAGTCTGAACCCCCACAGTGAGTGCGGGTACCCAAATGGATTGGGTTGTACGCCGCAGCGGTCATGTGCATTGCATTGCATTCATGTTCTGATGTTTATCTGATCTAGTTGTATTTGTCTTGTTGTCATTTCACCGTTAATTATGCTAAATTGTTAGTGTTAGCTTTACATTGTGGTATTTTCGGGATTTCATACTTTCAGTCATTATATATGTCTATTACCACTGAGTTGGAAGTACTCACTTTACTCCCTGCACCATATGTGCAGATTCAGGTGTCTCGGGAGCATAGTTGAGCTTTTGCTGCTTCAGAGTTTCTCAGGCGTTTTCGAGGTAGCTGCCTGACGTTCGCAGGGCCTGACTCCTCCCCTATACCTTTATTATTTCTGCATTTGTGAACATCAGTATTACTGAGGATTTATTATTTTTTTATCTTAGAGGCTCTAGACTCATGATCCCAGGTCTTTGGGAGTTTTATTGACAGTTGTTATGACTTCCGTATTACTTCCATCTAGTATCACTGGTTAGAACTATATTATTGATAATTTAAATGCTATAAATTGGAAATGGGTTGTGTGGTTGAGTTGTAAGTGTTAATTGGTCGGGCTTGCCTAGCAATTGTGTTGGGCGCCATCATGACCGGGTTTGGGGTCGTGACATATATATACATGGAATAATAGTATTTTGAGAGAGGAGGACATTTTTTTGAGGTAAACACAAGCACAGAGCCACCGTGGAGGCCGGGTTTCATCTTTTCTTCCACCAACTTAGTCTTTTTATGTTTCTTTGTATGATTTGTTGTTTTGCTACCATGTCTATGTGGAGCTAAATTTCACGTTCTAGGATTGTGGTTCTTTCACGACTATTGTTATTCGTACATTGATGTTGATTTCTCGGTTTATAATATTGGTTTATTTATTTAATCCTACATTTAATTACTTGATTGCTTGATCACCAATTGAATGCTATCTACGAATCTTGAATTGAACTAGAAAGTGGTAATTCTAGATTGCATATAGGATTGAGTAGAGCAAGTTCTTGAACATGGGCATCGGGGAATGGAGTCGCGGTTAGGATAGAGATATACCTAATTGTCTTGCTTGGTTGATTTACAGGAATTATAAATGTGTTCTTGTTGATTCTAATTCCATATACATATAGGAGTTATGTTAGCTTGAATAGGCGAGTAAGAACTCGACAGATTCTTATGAGCAATATTAACTTTGTCAACCAATAAACTAGATAAATTAGTTAATCAATTCAATTGAAGAATACAACAGGAATGTTAGATAGCCCATAACCCTAGATCGTTTTCATTACATTGATAACATAAAACTATGATATCCATCTCTTTAAAGTTCATAATTTATATTCTTTATTTAATTAGTTTAGAATCTATTACTTCTAGGTTTAATTCTTGTTTAGATAATCATGATAGTCTAATTTAGTTAATAGTTAATCACAAGTCCTCGTGGGTTCGACATCCAACTTTTAGCCACTTTATTACTTGACGACCGCGTATACTTGCGTGTGCGTTTGGCTGCAACATATATCTGCCGCATCTGCAGACCGAGGTGTCCCTTTCTATTCTTGCTTCTTAGTACTAGCCCTTCTTTATTCCTGTTCTTTGTTAGACATTCTGGAGTTAGAGCTATGTAGTATCCTTAGCTTGTGATTTGTGGGTTTTTGGGTCTTGGATATATGTATTGGTTTTGAGAGTTAAATATTGTGCATGTCGAGCGACACTTTTAAACGCTGTTTATTACTTCATTTCTGCTTAAAATTGTTTTACTTCCGCAAAATTTGGTTTTTTCCCGCAATTTAGGATTACCTAGCTGTAGAGACTAGGTACCGTCACGATGGTTCATGGAAGGCGAACCGGGGTCGTGACACAGTCCTTAACTTTTAGTTACAGGTTCAAAAGTTAAGGACAGACAGTCCTTAACTTATAGTTCAAAGTTCAAAACTTAAGGGTTGTGTGTCCTTAACTTTGAGTTTCATGTTCAAAAGTTGAGGACATGCAGTCCTTAACTTTGAGTTACAAGTTCAAAAGTTAAGGACAGACACTCCTTAACTTATAGTTCAAAGTTCAAAACTTAAGGATTGTCTGTCCATAACTTTGAATTTCAAGTTCAAAAGTTAAGTACTGTCTGTCCTTAACTTTGAGTTTCAAGTTCAAATGTTAAGGACAGGAGTCCTTAAGTTTGACTTGTAGGTTAAAAAGTTATGGACAGACAGTCCTTAAGTTTAAATTACACGTTCAAAAGTTAAGGACAGACAGTCCTTAATTTTGAGTTCAAAGTTCAAAGGTTAAGGATTATCTGTCCTTAACATTACAAAAGTTAAGGACAGGAGTCCTTAAGTTTTACATGCAGGTTCAAAAGCTAAGGACATGCAGTCCTTAAGTTTGAATTACACGTTTAAAAGTTCAGGACAGACAGTCCTTAACTTTTTGTTCAAAGTTCAAAAGCTAAGGACACTTGGTCCTTAACTTTGAATTTGAAGTTCAATTATACTTAGTTATGAACTAATACTAAAAAACTCAATGGACAAATCAACAATTGAGAGAAACAAAGAAATTAATAACATGATGCCTTAATATTACTTCTGAAATTGTAATTTTGCATAGATGTGACAAAAGATTATGCTACGCAAACTAAATATAAGTGCCTTTTGAGGAATTTATAGAATATTTCAGAAGTTTTCTAAACTTGCAGAATTCATATGGATTCTTTACAGTAATTTTATACAAAATATCGACCACAACTAACTTTCTTTACAACTAACTACAACTCTTTTGGACAGCAAGTTTCATTTTCACTCTCATAATCATCGCCAACATTTTCTGGTGGTGTATCATAATCGGAATTACTTTTCCACTCACCATGTGGCCAAAGATTTGCGGCTAGTTCTTTTCTAAAGTTTTTTATGTCTTCAGGTTGGAATTTCTCCATATTCTTTCCAATCATCAACAACTCCACATACTTGATCAGGAATGCACCACAATCAGTCCTAAGAAAAATATACGATATGCAGTGAATTAAATAATAAATCTAAAGTACATATAAATAATATAACAAATAATAACACGTAAGATCCAATTTGGTGTGGTTATCTTTGCCACTGAATATCAAATTTGTTGAAGGCATTTCCAAAAGACTTGTGATATTTGTCAAACTGTAAGAACTTTAGCAAGTGGGGGATCATGCGTGCATACATTTCCATATGATTCATTCCTTCCTCATATGGCTCAATATATATGGAATCGTATACATCGATCTTTTTTTGATTCAAGTCCAATACCCCCAAAAGAAAGTGTGTCACATTATTATCATCTTCCGAAGGAAGCCGACATGGAAAAAATATTTTATCAAATTTTGCCAAAGCAATTTCCACATCTACGACTACCCCCCCCCCACACATATGGTGTCATAAATAACTGATTATCATCAGCACACCCAAAATTCATCTGTAGCATCTTCACTGAAATCTTTATATACAAGCACCGTATAGTTATCAAAAAGAATATCAGTAGTTGTGCAACGAAAAGGATGGTCACGAGGGTGGTAGGATTCCTTCTTTTTCAGATAATATAGGGCAATGTCAATATGCTTCATAAAAAGGCAAAAAATAAAAACTTAAGGACTGTCTGTCCTTAACTTTGAGTATCAAGTTCAAAAGTTAAGGACATGAGTCCTTAAGTTTGACTTGCAGGTTCAAAAGTTAAGGACACATGGGCCTGAACTTTGACTTACAAGTTCAAAAGTTCAGGACACTTAGTCCTGAACTTTGATTTCCAAGTTGAAAAGTTAAGGACATGAGTCCTTAAGTTTGACTTGCAGGTTCAAAAGTTAAGGACACATGGGCCTGAACTTTGACTTACAAGTTCAAAAGTTCAGGACACTTAGTCCTGAACTTTGATTTCCAAGTTGAAAAGTTAAGGACATTTGCTCCTTAACTTTGATTTTCAAATTCAAAAGTTAAAGACACTTGGTCCTAAACTTAGACTTACAATCACAGAAGTTAATGACACTTAACTAGCAATTTCAATATCAATACTGAAATACATTAATGGGCTTACTCTTTTTTGCGACCTCTCCTTTTCTCCTTGACCAACCACACAATGAATTTCTTCAATGATTTTGCATCATCTGTGGCATAATAAAAAATTCACCTACGAGTATATGTTAATTTTATCCAGCCTACACTCTTGGGAGTATTTTGATTGTCTGCCATTGATGCTCATGTTTTTCTTTCCTGATCAAAAGGAGATTTCAACTGCCAACTAAGCTTCTTGTTCCTTTTACCTCGACCAAGCTCTTCTTCAATATTTTCTTCAACCTCCATAGACAAACCCCGATCAATGCTCATTAGTATACTTAGAGGAGTAGGAGTAAGAATAGAAAATGACGGTTATCATAACCAATACTATTTCTCTTTCTTTTTCTCGTATATTGGTTAAGAGCTTCATCATTATTTTCCTCTGTAGGCAACACACTATATATATATATATATATATATATATATATATATATATATATATATATATATATATATATATATATTGCTGCAAGTCGTCAAATGAAGGGAAAAAATTTCAATTATGAATATAATATTTAGGACACAATCAATACTTGTCTTATTCACACTGCCTTGTTGTATTTTTTCAACAGACAATTCAGCTAACATATTGCTTGCATCATTTTCTTTATCTTCCAACTGCACATTTTCTTTATCTTGCAATTGTTCTCCATATTCTTCAGTTGCAAGTTCACAAGATTCTGCAAAATATTTACAAGAGCTAACAGAATTAGTACTTGTTACTAATCTTTGATTAAAACAAACATGTATAAAATTAAAAAAAATATCGTCTAACCATTTGCAATAGTCAAGATCTTCCCAATTAAATCATTATCTTCACTAGCATTTTCTTGGGTTCCAATATTGTCGATAAGAGAGGGAGGTGTAGAGAGACCACATGTTCCATCTATGCATTTGGAAACAATCTCACTTCTGCTTGTTCCTTCGGTATTTTCTACGTCTTGAGATTGTACTCCACTTTTCTCTTGATACTCGACTCCAGCTTCTTCCCTTGCAGCATCAAAAGATTCTGTAACATTTGCAATTAATACCCATTCTAATAATTCACTAAAACTAACATTCAATATATCATGAAAATTTTATCTAACCTTGATTGGCACAATTTTGAACTCCAAATTTCTCTTTATATGACAAAGGTATAGACAGATCATATGCTCCTTCTAAGAATTTGCATACTATCTCATTGGCACTTGTTCCCAATGGACTTTCTAAATCCTCATGAGATTCCAATCCACATTTACAAATTTTTTTTGTTACTCCTGTCACTTTTGGATTTTCCTGGTCTTGACATTCTCCTACATCTTGAACTTTCACTCCATCAATAGATTCTACAAATATTTGTAATCCCAAAAAAGTTTATATGTATTACGCTATTGAATATAAATTTCATTGAAAAAAATTCAATATCTATATCTAACCTTTCCCAATATCAGTGACGTTCTCAGTTTCATCATCTAGATGTGCATCTCTAAAATCGCTTTCATACTGAACTTCTGCATGCACATCCATATCATCACATTCATCACCACCTGCATCTTTGTTAATTGTAACAGTAGGCTTTGTACCAAGACAATGATCATCAACTCCATCTTTAGTAATTGGAACACTAGATTCTCTCTCTATGTTCCTTTCATCAGGTTTCACATAAATCTTCAACAAAGTATCAAGCTTTGATCCTAGGCTTTTATTTAAATCCTGAGAAAGAAACTAAGTTATAAAGTTAAGGACACGCAGTCCTAAACTTCAAGTTACAAGTAAAGAAGTTAAAGATAGGCAGTCCTTAACTTAGAGTAACAAAATTTAAGGACATGCAGTCCTTAACTTTGAATTCCAATTTAAAAAGTTAAGTATACTTGGTCCTGAACTTCAACTTTCAAATTGAAAAGTTAAGGACACTTGGTCCTGCACTTCAAGTTTCAAGTTCAAAAGTTCAGGACACTTGGTCCTAAACTTCAAGTTGTAAGTTCAAAAGTTAAGGACACTTGGTCCTAAACTTCATGTTTTAAGTTTAAAAGTTAAAGACAGGCAGTCCTTAACTTATAGTTTTCTGTTCAAAAGTTAAGGACACTTGGTCCTAAACTTCAAGTATTAAGTTCAAAAGTTAAGGACAGACAGTCCTTAACTTGTAAGTTTAAGTTAGAAAGTTAAGGACACTTGGTCCTAAACTTCAAGTATTAAGTTCAAAAGTTAAGGACATGCAGTCCTTAACTTATATTTTTAAGTTCAAAAGTTAAGGACACATATTCCTGAACTTAGACTAAATGAAATTAATGATATTACCATGATTTCATTCTCAATTTTTTTTTCTGATATAGCTTTCTGATTTATTCTAGTAACTTCAACTTGCAGATCCTTCTTAAAACTCTCTGATAATCTCTGAATCAAAAAACATAAAAACAACAAAGTCTCGTAAGAAAAAAATAATCAAATAAAAAATGAATGCTATTCTAAGGCAGAAAACCTACTTTAACAATTTCCTTAAGCATGACTTCATCAAATTGTGTGAAAGAAGGCATTGAGCTTTGATCTTGAGAAATTGGCTCTTCCACACTAATAGGCTCTGTATTTTCTTGAATAGGAATAAATGGTGACACATCGATCAACTTATACAACTATAATATAACAAAAAATAAACATAGGTTTTCAGAACTAAAACAAAAAAAAAGTTAGTAATTAGATTAACATACATTTTCGTTATGAAAGTATTTTTTACACATAGAATCATACTGTGGAGATTTCATTTCCGAATAACATAACATCCGAGAATAACCAGATTCTTGAAAGTTCACAAATTATTTTTCCTAGAAAATAGGAAGTACTTCCATAATCCAAAAATAAAAGGCAAAAGGAAAGCCAAGTATAGTATAGCTATCCTTGTCTTTATCTTTGTCTTTCTCATTCTCATTCTCATTCTCATTCGGCTTCAAACAACTCTTCAATGATTTTAATAACGTTTCATAAGAGAGAGAGCCCTAGTTGAAAGAAGAGCAGAGTTCATCATCGTCTACA
Organism: Nicotiana glauca; assembly: GCA_026770625.1. Taxonomy (NCBI): domain Eukaryota; kingdom Viridiplantae; phylum Streptophyta; class Magnoliopsida; order Solanales; family Solanaceae; genus Nicotiana; species Nicotiana glauca. Next base: position 38,346 of record MU696806.1, on the reverse strand, counting down.
ATTTTTATTATCTGCTCGGACACATTTCTATTCTTCCGCTTGCCCATCAAAACAGATTCAACAAAATAAATTGTTGCCAACTTCACAGCATCATCATCGCTGCCTACAAATGATGCAGTTGTACCATATGGGTGACTAGTAATTAAACAAATCACCCAACTCAACTCTATCCTTTCCGGGGAAATAGACTTTCGAAAGCATATTCTCTTTTTCATGTAAACCTTTGACGTCCGGTGAGGAATAACACTTCAAACCAGTAATTATATGAAATGTGTCACGTGTAAACTTAATTTCATAGTCAAAAACCTTGAATGTCATTGAATCATGGTCATTATTTATAATTTCTGAAAGCAATACATAGTGAATAAGTTTACCACAGAACTTCACACTTTGTAATCGAAAAAAGTTTCCGAAAATACCCTCAACTTCTTCCACTGCATGTTTGACAAAAAACTTTTGATTTTTTCCTTATACTGTAAATCTCCTTTCCAATAGATCATAAAATTATGCCAAATATCAAACTCGAACATACGATCTCATTCCATTATCACACTACAAAGAAGGAAAAAGAAAAAAAAGATTAGGACTTACAGTTAATTGGAGGGATTTGGTCCTTAACTTTAAGTTTCAAATAAAAAAATTAAGGACAAGCAGTCCTTAACTTAAAGTTTCAAGTTGAAAAGTTAAGGACAATAGGTCTTGAACTTCAAATTTGGAGTTCAAAAGTTAAGGACACCTTGTCCTTAACTTCAAGTTTCAAGTTAAAAAGTTAAGGACAAGCAGTCCTTAACTTATAGTTTCATGTTGAAAAGTTAGGACACTTGGTCCTGAACTTCAAGTTTCAAGTTCAAAACTAAAGGACGCATGGTCCTTAACTTTGAATTCCAAGTTCAAAAGTTAAGGACACTTAGTCTTGAACTTTGACTTAAAAGTTCAAAAGTTAAGGACACTTGGTCCTTAACTTAGAGTTACAAGTTAAAGAGGTAAGAATAGGCAGTCCTTAACTTATAGTTTCAAGTTCAAAAGTTAAGGACACTTGGTCATTAACTTAGAGTTACAAGTTAAAAAGGTAAGAACAGGCAGTCTTTAACTTATAGTTTCAAGTTGAAAAGTTAAGGACACTTGGTCCTGAACTTCAACTTTCAAGTTTTAAAGTTAAAGGACACTTGGTCCTTAACTTCAAGTTTCAAGTTCAAAAGTTAAGGACACTCAGTCCTTAACTTTAAGTTCCAAGTTCAAAAGTTAATGTCGTTTGGTCCTTTTCTTTTATGAACACAGTTAACTAAAAATTCATAAACACAGTTAGCTTATGAATTCCTACGACTATTTTTATGAAATGTCCTTATATAATAAAATATATTGATTGAACCACAAACACATTTCACATTTCAATACCAAAAATTTTTGAATAACAGCATCACAAAAATATGCTACTTCTCCGACACTGAATCAACTTATAATGATCATTTTTGAAATTTCACACATACTTGACACAACATTGATCGCGATTACACATATACAAAAACAAAAATGCATAAAAGAAAAAAAAATTACCAGTTCGATCGTTCGATGGACAGAAGATGACAGAGAAGATGAAGAAGGAGAAAGATCAACTGCAGCTCGTTTCCATGCGAGGATGATACAGATGCTGAGAACACACGAAACTTGCCCTGAAATATTCGCTCTCAAAATTTTCCTCTTCTAAATGAATAAAACAAGGGTTTGGGAATATAAGAATTGAAGAAAGGGCAAAAATGTCTTTTTCTATTAGTAGTGGCCATTTTTGCTGAGCATTATAATTAGTGGATAAAAATTAATGTCCCCTTAATTAGTGACTACTACAAGCTATTTTTATACACTTTTAGCATAGTATGAAAGTGTGTCGTCTAATATCGTTTCGCAAAAAAAAGTTTTAAATGGAAAATAATGCGAAGTAAATGTCAATTTAGACATAAAGTAAAGCCTTATAATTAGCACGGTCTGTCCCATATTTAAACTAATAAGTTCACAAAGAGCTACTCTTCAACCCCTATATTTGAATTTAAAATTTTAATATGAAACTTCAGAATATTATCGTGAGTGTCCCTCGTGAAACTTGAAACTTCTTGACAATATACTTTTCAATTACAAGATTGAAAAGTGGCTAGCCCACTCAATTTATATACCAACATCAATTTCTTCTTTTCAGTAACTTCTTCTTTGATAACATCTTCAAATAGGTTTGCAAATTTTATGCTTATTTTTCTAATAAATCTTTCTTCGCTCCACTTACGAAAAATCTTTTTCGCTGAGATTTTCTTGCTCTTTTCTTTCCAGCAGAAGATAATGACATCAGGGTGTGTTTGGTATGAAGGAAAATATTTTTCGGAAAATATTTTCTAATTTTTTCATGTTTGGTTGGCTTAAATATTTTGGAAAACATTTTCCTTATCAATTCATTTTCCTTCAATTGGAGGAAAATATTTTCCTTATCAAGAGTAGGGAAAACATTTTTCCAAAACTCCTTCTCAATCGTCCCTACCCTCACCAACCCACCCCACCCCACCCTCTCTCCAAAAAATTTTTTTTTTTTCAAATTTCCGTTTTTCCGTTACCACCTACCCTACT
>MU696806.1:0-28476 GCA_026770625.1 Nicotiana glauca | reverse complement strand
AGCTTGAGGGAATAGTAGTTGAGTCTTGTTGCTAATTGCTATGTGATCGAGTACGATGTATAGGCATGGTGACGAATATCTATACATTGATGTCTAGCATGACTGTGAGTCCTTATAATGTGATTTCCATGACTTGGTTGTGAACTCCATGTTTATTGGAGAAATTCTATATGTTGTGAATAACATATGAACGGTAAAATAATTATTTAATTCCTGGGAGCATTGGCTCGAATTGTGATTTGAATATTGAAAGTATATGAAATGACTGGATGATTTGGGAGCATTGGCTCAAAATGGTAGAGTGAATTATAAGATAAGAAAAGTAATAAAAGGAAAGCGTTGTTGATTATTCCCTTGCCGGGACGTTTGGTTGAACTTGTTGGATTCTATTCCCTTGCCGGAATTTTTGTCAAATGTTAGCTTATTGTTATGTCCCTTAATTGTGACTGTTGTTTGGAGAGTCAGACTATTGAATGATATTGAGGAGCGGGTTGCGCACCGCAATATTGAACAACGATATATGAGGGTCGGGTTGCGTGCCGCAACAATGATACCTGATAAATGGTATGGATCGGGTTGCACGCCGCAATAATGATATATGAGGATCGGGTTGCACGCCGCAACAATGATACCTGATAAATGGTATGGGTCGGGTTGCACGCCGCAACAGTGGTATTTGTGGATCGGGTTACACGCCGCAACAATGGTATTGATGGACCGGGTTGCACGCCCAACAGTTGTTGACACTATGTGTTTATATTGAAAATTGTTTCCTTGGTTATTGTGAATCTAAGCTGCTTTAGTTGTTATTCGGGATTTCTATTATTTATGTTATCTCCTCATAATATGTTTCCCCTTCCCATATTGTTAGTTATATGGGATTTCATTTCCGTTGTATATTTATAACTGCACAGGTTTATGTGGTGTCCAATCTAGCCTCGTCACTACTTTGTCGGGGTTAGGCTAGACACTTATCAGCACATAGGGTCGGTTGTGCTGATGCTACACTTCTGTGCATTTTTGCATAGGTCCAGGTTTTGAGGAGCAGGAGCAGCAGCATTAGTACGAGAGCAGGATTTCATTTTCACAAGACTGAGGTAGCCTTGCAGGCGTCCGCAGGCCCGACGTCTCTTCTATATGTTTTTCTTATTAAACTGTTACCTCATTGTTTTCGAGACAGACAGATTATATATTTTTTTTCAGACCATTATTTTTAGTACATCTTTAGTAGTTCGTAAGTAATGTGACACCAAATCTTGGGTAGCGGTTTTAATGACTGTTCCGCTTTTGGATTCGTATTTATCAGACAGACTTCCGCTATTAGTCTCATTAGAATTAATATTTTTATATTGATGCTATAGACTGTTAAGATAATTGTTTAATGATTAAAAGGTAAATAAGTTGGCTTTCCTAGCTACTACGAGTAGGCGCCATCACGATCCCGATGGTGAAAAATCCGGGTCGTGACAAGTTGGTATCAGAGCACTAGGTTACATGGGTCTCACAACTCACGGACAAACTTAGTAGAGTCTGAGGGATAGGTACGGAGACGTCTGTACTTGTTCCCCAGAGTCTATTGAGTTAGGAAAAAATCTCTCATTTGTTATTTCTTGTCGTGCGATTTGGTTTCTCAAATACTGATTGAATTTCTACTCTGTTCTTTCACGGATGGCGAGAACACGCGTTTCCTCATACACTGATCAGTAGTCCGAGCCCCAGGCAGCTCCCGCTAGGGGCAGATGACGTGGCCACGCTAGAGGCCGAGGTAGGGGCAGGGCCCAGCCACCACCAGCAACACCAGTGGCAGACCCTCAGGTTGGCCTTGACGAGGAGGTTCCGACCCCAGCCCAGGCTGTTCCGGTGGGCCCAACTCAGGTCCCAGAGGGGTTTATTGCTACCCCAGTTCTTCAGGACACCTTGGTCCATTTGGTTGGCCTCATGGAGAGTGTCACCCGAGCAGGATTGCTTCTTGTAGCACCAGCCACTTACCAGGCTGGAAGAGGAGCCCAAACTCCTGCTGCACGTACTCCGGAGCAAGTAGCTCCCCAGACTCAGGTTCCACTAGTTCAGACAGCTGCGGGAGTTCAGTCGGGGGTAGTTGCACAGACCGGTGATGGAGCGGCTATGTCCGCAGATGCTTTATGGAGGTTGGACAGATTCACCAAGCTCTTCACTGCTTCATTCAGCGGAGCTTCTTATGAGGACCCCCAAGATTTCCTATATAGCTGTCACGAGGTTCTCCGGAACATGGGCATTGTGGAGTCCAATGGAGTTGATTTTGTAGCTTTTCGTTTATCTGGATCTGCCAAGACTTGGTAGAGGGATTACTGTTCAGCCAGACCAGCAGGGTCGCCACCTTTGACTTGGGATCAGTTCTCGGAGTTGTTTCTAGAGAAGTTCCTTCCCGTTACTCAGAGGGATGCTTACCGGAGGCAGTTTGAGTGCCTCCAACAGGGGTCTATGACGGTCACCCAATATGAGACCCGGTTGATCGATCTAGCTCGCCATGCCCTTGTCATACTCCCCACTGATAGGGAGAGGGTGAGGAGATTTATTGATGGTTTGATCCAGCCTATTCATCTTCAGATGGCCAGAGAGGCGGGTTGTGATATTATTTTTCAGGAGGCAGCTAATGTGGCTCGGAGGATCGAGATGGTTCTACCACAGGGGGTGGTTTTAGGGCAGACAAGAAGCCCCGTCACTCAGGTCGATTCGGTAGTGCCTCATCCGGAGGCAGGGATTCTTATGATAGGGGACAGTCTTCCAGGCCTTTTCAGTCAGCCCTCCAGGCTTTACAGGGTGTCTCAGGTGATCGTGGTTTTCGTGGGCAGTATTCTGATCAGCAGCCTATCAGTGCACAGCCTCTTCAGAGTGTTCGTGGAGGTCATTCGGGCCGTCAGGGCCAGTCTCATCGTACAGGGGGGGTGTTATGAGTGTGGTGAGTATGGTCACATCAGGAGAGCTTGCCCGAGATTGAGGGGTACACAGTCATAGCAGCAGGTTCCTCGCCCCATGATTCAGGCACCAGTTGACCCACAGCCTGCCCAGTTAGCCAGGGGCGGGGGTAGGGATCATAGAGGTGGAGGTCAGGACCGTAGAGGTAGAGTCCGTACCGCCAGAGGTAGGGTCATTCGGTGGCCGATCGTCCTAGAGACATGGTTTAGGGAGGTGGGGCTGAGCCCTGATTTTATGCTTTGCCAGCCAGGCCAGAGGCGGAGGCGTCAGATGCTGTTATTACAGGTACTATTCTGGTTTGTGATATATATGTATCAGTGCTATTTGACCCTGGGTCTATATATTCATATGTGTCTTCCTATTTTTCCCCCTACTTGGCTATGTCTAGTTATGCTTTGGACATTCATGTTTATGTATGTACACCGGTGGCTGACTCTATAGTAGTCGACCGGGTGCATCGTTCCTGTGTGGTTGTGTTTGAGGGTCTTGAGACCCATATTGATCTACTGCTATTAGATATGGTGGATTTTGACGTTATATTAGGGATAGATTGGTTGTCCCCATATCATGCCATCTTGGACTGCCACACCAAGACGGTGACCTTGGCCTTGCCAGAATTGCCCTGACTAGAGTGGAAAGGGACCTCAGGTCATGCCACTAGCAGTGTTATTTCCTATGTTAAGGCTCAACACATGGTTGAGAAGGGGTGTTTAGCTTATCTGGCATATGTTCGCGACTCCAGCGCAGAGGTTCCTTCTATTGACTCAGTTTCTATTGTTCGGGAGTTTCCCGAGGTTTTCCCTTCAGACCTGCCGGGTATGCCGCCTGACAGGGACATTGATTTCTGTATTGATCTGGTTCTGGGCACGCAGCCCATTTCTATTCTGCCGTATCGCATTCCCCCACCAAAGTTAAAAGAGTTAAAGGACTAGTTGCAGGATTTACTAAAGAAGGGTTTTATCAGGCCTAGTGTTTCTCCTTGGGGTGCGCCGGTGTTATTTGTAAAGAAGAAGGATGGTTTGATGCGGATGTTTACTGATACCGGCAGTTGAACAAGGTGACGATAAAGAACAAATATCCACTGCCGAGGATTGATGGTTTGTTTTACCAGCTTCAGGGAGCAAGGGTGTTCTCAAAGATAGACTTGAGATCTGGCTATCATCAGCTGAGGATTAGGGCGTCTGATGTCCCTAAGACAACATTCCGCACTCGGTATGGGTACTACGAGTTTTTAATCATGTCATTTGGGTTGACCAATGCCCTATCAGCATTTATGGAGTTGATGAACTGAGTGTTCAAGCCATATCTAGACTTGTTCGTAATAGTCTTTATAGACGGTATTCTGCTGTACTCCCGCAGCCAGGAAAAGCAAGCAACACCTCAGAGTGGTTCTCGAGACTTTGAAGGATACACAATTATATGCTAAGTTTTTGAAGTGCGAGTTGAGTTCGGTTGCATTTCTGGGTCATATTGTATCAGCAGAGGGTATTCAGGTAGACCTAAAGAAGATTGAGGCAGTCAAGAATTGGCCTCGACCAGCCTCAGTGACCGAGATTTGGAGTTTCTTGGGGCTAGCAGGTTATTACCGTCGGTTCGTAAAAGGCTTTTCATCTATTGCAGCCCCGATGACCAGATTGACCCAGAAGAGTGCCCAGTTCAGGTGGTCAGATGAGTGTGAGGCGAGCTTTCAGAAACTCAAGACAGCTCTGACTATGGCACCGGTATTGGTTTTGCCCACGGGTTCAGGGCCTTACACAGTCTATTGTAATGCTTCCCGCATTGGGCTTGGTGCATTATTGATGCAGGATGGCAAAGTCATTGCCTATGCTTCGAGACAGTTGAAGATCTACGAGAAGAATTATATGTTTCATGATCTAGAGTTAGCAGCTGTTGTTCATGCATTGAAGATTTGGAGGCATTATCTGTATGGTGTGACGTGTGAGGTGTACACGGATCACAAGAGCCTTCAGTACTTGTTCAAGCAGAAAGAGTTGAATGTGAAACAGAGGAGATGGCTAGAGTTGTTGAAAGATTATGATGTTACTATCTTATATCACCCGGGTAAGGCCAATGTGGTGGCCGATGTATTGAGTAGGAAGTCTGCCAGCATGGGTAGTCTTGCCTATATCCCGGTCAGCCAGAGACCGCTTGCTTTAGATATTCTGGCCTTGGCCAATCGATTTGTGAGATTAGATATTTCTGAGCCCAACAGAGTATTGGCTTGCACGGTTGCTCATTCTTCTCTATTGGAGCGTATCCGTGATCGGCAATTTGATGATCCCCATTTGTGTGTCCTGAGAGACACGGTGCAGCGTGGAGGTGCCACGAAAGTGACCTTAGGTGATGATTGTGTTTTGAGATTGCAGGGACGAGTTTGTGTGCCCAATATTGATGGGATTCGAGAGTTAATCTTAGCGGAGGCCCATAGTTCTCGGTATTCTATTCACTCGGGCGCCGCGAAGATGATCAGGACTTGCGGCAGCATTATTGGTGACGTAGGATGAAGAAGGATATTGTTGCGTAGGTGGCTCGGTGTTTGAACTGTCAACAGGTCAAGCATGAGCACCAGAGACCCGGTGGCTTGTTTCAGAGGATAGAGCTTCCCGAGTGGAAGCGGGCGAGGATTACCATGGATTTCATTACTGAACTTCTGTTGACTTGGAAGAAGTTTGATGCTATTTGGGTAATTGTGGATAGGCTGACCAAGTCAGCGCATTTCATTCCAGTGGCAGTCTCCTATTCATCCGAGAGGTTAGCTGAGATTTATATCAGGGAGATTGTCCGCCTTCATGGTGTGCCGGTATCCACCATTTCAGAACGAGGTACGCAGTTTACCTCGCGCTTCTGGAGAGCGGTTCAACAAGAGTTAGGCACCCAGGTTTAGTTGAGCACAACGTTCCATCCTCAGACGGATGGTCAGTCCGAGCGGACTATTTAGATTTTGGAGGATATGCTTCGAGCTTGTGTCATCGACTTTGGAGGCTCGTGGGACCAATTTTTGCCTTTAGCAGAGTTCGCCTACAACAACAACTACCAGTCCAACTTTCAGATCACTCCATATGAGGCGTTGTATGGTAGGCGATGTCGGTCTCCAATCGGATGGTTTGAGCCGGGAGAGGCTCGGTTATTGGGTACAGACTTAGTTCAGGAGGCCTTAGATAAGGTCATGATCATTTAGGAGAGGCTACGTTTAGCTCAGTCTAGGCAGAAAAGTTATGTCGACCGTAAGGTCCGAGATGTAGATTTTATGGTTGGTGAGCGGGTATTGCTCCCGGTGTCGCCTACGAAGGGCGTGATGGGGTTCGGAAAGAAGGGCAAGCTCAGACCTAGGTACATGGGCCCGTTTGAGATTCTTGATTGAGTGGGAGAAGTAGCTTATAGACTTGCATTGCCACCTAGCTTATCAGCCGTGCATCCAGTTTTCCATATATCTATGATTCAGAGGTATCACGGCGATCCTACCCATGTGTTAGATTTCAACACTATCCAGTTGGACAAGGATTTATCTTATGAGGATGAGCCGGTAGCTATTCTAGACCGGCAGGTTCGTCAGTTGAGATCTAGGATTTTTCTCTCTGTTCGTGTTCAGTGGAGAGGTCAGCCCCCTAAGGCCTCGACCTGGGATTCCGAGTCTGATATGCGGAGCCGTTATCCACATCCGTTCCCCGACTCAGGTACTTCTTTCTTTTGTCCGTTCGAGGACGACGGTTGTTTTAGAGGTGGAGGATGTGACGACCCAAAGGGTCATCACCTGTTTCCTCACTCGTCCCGTGCTTCCGAGGACTTTAAAACCTCATTTTTACTTGCCTCGATCTGCGTGCGCAGTCCGAGCGCGTAGCCGGAAAGCCGTTATGTTGAAATATGTGAATTTTGAGAAAAATTTGAAGAATTTTGATATTAGTATGATTATACTTGACTTTGGTCAATATTTTTGGTAAACGGACCCGGACCCGAGATTGGACGGTCCCGGAAGGTCTGTAGAAAAATATGGGACTCGGGCATGTGCCCGGAGTCGAATTCGGAGGTCTAGAGCCCGAGATATGAATTTTTCCGTGAAATTCTTTTTCTGAAATTATTAATGAAAATGGAAATGAAAATTTACTAAAAGTCTGTGGTATCGGGCTCGTATTTTGGTTCCGACGCCCGATACAAGTGTTATATATTGTTTAAGCGCTTTCTGTGAAGTTTGGTCGAAATCGGACGTCGTTTGACGTGTTTCAGACTATAAGTTCCAAGTTTGAAAGTTTATGAAGTTTAGAAGAAAAATCATGAGTTTTGAGGCTTGATTCTATGTAAATGATGTTATTTTGGTGATTTGATCGCGCGAGCAAGTCCGTAAGGTGTTTTTGAGGTCATGTGCATGTTTGGTTTGGAGCCCAGAGGGCTCGGGTGAGTTTTGAATAGGCCACGAGTTGCATTTCTCATATTTTTGAAAATCCGGTGTGCTGGCTTTAGTGATCTTCGCAAATGCGAAGATGGGGCTCGCAATTCCGAGTTCGCAAATGCGAACATTCAATCGCAATTGCGAAGATGAGGATTTCTGCATGGGATCGCAAATGCGATTTTTTCCTCGCAAATGCGAATCAAGGGGACCTGGGCCGGATCGCAAATGCGATCAAAAGTTCGCAAAAGCGAACCCTGCCCCCAGACCCAAGTTCGCAAATGCAAACTCAATTGTCGCATTTCCCAAGCCTGTATTTTTCGCAATTGTGAACCTAGGTTCGCAATTGCCATATCCGCAGCTGAGCAATTTTTATACATAGTCGAAATTTCATCACTTTTCACCATTCTTTCAAAACCCAAAACCCATAGGCGATTTTTCAAGAGCAAACTTCATCCCAAATCGCTTGTAAGTTGATTTTTACTCGATTCTTTCAATCTTTAACATAATTAAACATGTTTTCCACTTGAAATCAAGGATTTTCATGGGTGAAATTTGGATTTTTGGGTAGAACCTAGGTTTTCTATAAATTGGGGAGTTGGATCTCGATTTGAGGTTCGATTTCCAAACAAATTACATATTTGAGTTCGTGGGGAAATGGGTAATCGGGTTTTGGTTCGAACCTCAGGTTTTGACCACGTGGGACCGGGGGCGTTTTTGGAATTTTTGGGAAAAACTTGGGGAAAATCATTTTTATGCATTCAAATCGATTCATATAATGTTTATTAAAGTGATTGAACAATTTGTGATTAGATTCGAGCGAATTGGAGGTGGAACCGCGAGGTAAAGCAATATTTGAGGATGAAGTGTATTTCAAGGCTTTAAGGTAAGTGTTTGGTGCAACCCTAACTTGTGGGAATAGGAGTTGAGTCTTGTTGCTAATTGCTATGTGGTCGAGTACGATGTATAGGCATGGTGACGAGTATCTATACATTGGTGTCTAGCATGACTGTGAGTCCTTATAATGTGATTTCCATGACTTGGTTGTGAACTCCGTGTTTATTGGAGAAATTCTATATGTTGTGAATAACATGTGAACAACAAAATAATTATTTGATTCCTGGGAGCATTGACTCGAATTCTGATACGAATATTGAAAGTATATGAAATGACTGGATGATTTGGGAGTGTTGGCTCAAAATGGTAGAGTGAATTATAAGATAAGAAAAGTAATAAAAGGAAAGCGTTGTTGATTATTCCCTTGCGGGGACGTTTGGTGTAACTTGTTGGATTCTATTCCCTTGCAGGGATTTTTGTCAAATGTTAGCTTATTGTTATGTCCCTTAATTGTGATTGTTGTTTGGAGAGTCAAACTATTGAATGATATTGAGGAGCGGGTTGCGCGCCGCAACATTGAACAACGATATATGAGGGTCGGATTGCGCGCCACAATAATAATACCTGATAAATGGTATGGGTTGGGTTGCACGCTACAACAATGATATATGAGGATCGGGCTGCGCGCCGCAACAATGATACCTGATAAATGGTATGTGTCAGGTTGCACGCCGTAACAGTGGTATTTGTGGATCGGGTTGCACACCGCAACAATGGGAATGATGGACCGGGTTGTACGCCGCAACAGTTGTTGACACTATGTGTTTATATTGAAAATTGTTTCCTTGGTTATTGTGAATCTAAGCTGCTTTAGTTGTTATTCGGGATTTCTGTTATTTATGTTATCTCCTCATAATATGTTTCCCCCTCCCATATTTTTAGTTGTATGGGATTTCGTTTCCGTTGTATATTTATAACTGCACAGGGTTATGTGGTGTCCAGTCTAGCCTCGTTACTACTTCGCCGGGGTTAGGCTAGACACTTACCAGCACATGGGGTCGGTTGGGCTGATGCTACACTTCTGTGCATTTTTGCACATGTCCAGATTTTGAGGAGCAGTAGCAGCAGCATTAGTACGAGAGCAGGATTTCATTTTCACAAGACTGAGGTAGCCTTGCAGGCATCCGCATGCCGGGCGTCTCTTCTCTATGTTTTTCTTATTAGACTGTTACCTCATTGTTTTTGAGACAGACAGCTTATATTTTTTTTTCCAGACCATTGTTTTTAGTACATCTTTAGTAGTTCGTGAGTAATGTGACACCAAATCTTGGGTAGAGGTTTTAATGACTGTTCCGCATTTGGATTAGTATTTATCAGACAGACTTCCGCTATTATTCTCATTAGAATTAATGTTTTATATTGATGCTATAGACTGTTAAGATAATTGTTTAATGATGAAGAGGTAAATAAGTTGGCTTGCCTAGCTACTACGTGCAGTCGCCATCACGATCCCGATGGTGGGAAATCCGGGTCGTGACAACTGTAGGGCTAAGGATAATAGTGATTGTCTTTTATGTTTGTACTGAAACCTTCCCCACCGAGTGCGGCTCCGAAGTCAATCCCTTAGAAGTTCCGTTTGCCCAAAATTTCAAAGTATAACGGGACGACATACCGAAACGAGCACGTCACCTCATATACGTGTGCTATCAAGGGAAATGACTTGGAAGATGATGAGATTGAGTCAGTATTGCTGAAGAAATTCGGGAAGACTCTATCGAAGTGTGCTATGATATGGTATCATAACTTACTATCTAAATCTATTGACTCGTTTGTTATGCTTGCAAATTCTTTTGTAAAGGCATATGCTAGAGCTATTAATGTCGATACAAGAAAGTCGAACTTTTTCAAGGTAAGACCGATAGACAACGAAATGCTCAGGGAATTCGTGTTTTAATTCCAAATGGAACGAATGGATTTTCCACCATCTCCGATGATTAGGCTGTCCAAGCTTTCTCTCAAGGTCTCAATGATCGGAGCTCTATAGATTCACAACGATTGAAAAAGCATTTGATAGATTATCCAGTTATCACTTGGGCCAATGTACGTGATCGATATCAGTCAAAAATTAAGGTCGAGGACGACCAGTTGGAGCTCTTTCCGGGTTCATTTATCCAAATAGGCCTATCGATAGAGTTAAAAGGGACATTGACCGGGAACCACAGTCGAACAGAGATCAATATCAGCCATACAATGGAGATCGGAGAAATGACAGTCCTAGAAGCAACCCCGTTTGAAATGATATAAGGAATGGTCGAGGGCAGAGCTCTCGAGGACCCATGAGCAAGAGTGGTTTTGACAAGGATGCCCGACCCAAAGAAGCGCCTCGGCTGTCAGAATATAACTTCAATGCAGATGCATCCACCATCGTATCGGCCATCGGACGTATCAAGGATACCATATAGCCTCGACCTCTGCAGAGCGATCACGCCTAGAGAAATCCGAACCAAATATGCAAGTATCATAGTACCCGTGACCATAAAATAGAAGATTGTAGACAGCTAAGAGAGGAAGTAGCCTGATTGTTCTATGAGGGACACCTTGGGGAGTTCTTAAGTGACTGGGCAAAGAATCACTTTAAACATAGAGATTCAAACAGAGAGAACGAGCAAGAAGAGCCACAATAGTTGATTCTCATGATCGTTGGAGGGCTTGATATTCCTCAAGGATCAGTATTTAAACGCACCAAGATAATGATCACAAGGGAGAAGCAAACTCGGGACTACTTACCGGAAGGGACCTTGTCCTTCAATGACGAGGATGCATAAAGGATCGATCAACCCCCACAACGACACACTGGTACTGTATGTACTTATGAATAAAATTGAAGTTAAACGTGTTTTGATCGATCCAGGTAGCTCGACCAATATTATTCAATCAAGGGTCGTAGAACAACTCGACCTACAAGATCAAATTATGCCCGCAGCCCGAGTACTTAACAGCTTCAACATGGCAAGCAAAACCACCAAAGTTGAAATTAGTTTGCCAGCGAATATGGCCGGGACCATCAAAGAAACAAAGTTCCATGTGATCGAAGGTGACATGAGATACAACGCCCTGCTCGGAAGGCCTTGGATCCATAACATGAGGGCAGTACTCTCGACCCTTCATCGCGTTCTGAAGTTCCCAACATCGGAGGGAGTCAAAATAGTGTACGGGGAGCAACCCGCCGCCAAGTAGATGTTTGCAACCGATGAGGTGATACTGGTATCAGCACCTTCATCAGCAAGATGATTGAATTCAAAGGGAAAACAAGAGGCCAAATAGAAACCACAAACGCCAGCCTCAACCAAATCGGAAAATCAGGGGACCGACGAGGACAACGATTATTGGATCCCTCGATCCTTTATATCTCCTGATGATTCTAACGCTGTAAAATCAATGGTTGAAGAGTTGGAATAGATTATACTGATCGAGCATCAGCCCGATCAAAAGGTATACCTGGTCCTGGGGTTAACTTCCGAGCTCAGGAAAGAACTTATTCTATTTTTTATAGCTAATATGGATTGTTTTGCCGGGTCCCATCTCGATATGACAAGGATCCCACCGGAAATTACCACTCACAAACTGAGCCTGCACCCTAAATTTCTCCCAGTGAAGCAAAAAAGAAGGCCCTAGTCCGAGATTAAACATGCTTTCATCAAGGATGAGATAACCAAAACTTCTAAAAATAGGATCCATTCGAGAAGTAAAATATCCCGAATGGTTAGCAAACGTAGGAGTAGTCCCTAAGAAGGACACAAACTTAGAATGTGTTTAGATTATAAAGACCTGAATAAAACATGGCCTAAGGATTCTTTTATTTTGCCTAACATCGATCGTATGGTCGATTCCATGGCTAGCCACAAGACTCTCAGTTTTCTCGATGCCAATTTCGGGTACAACCAAATACAGATGAACCCGGAGGACAAGGAAAGGACCTCGTTTATCACTAAGTATGGCACCTACTATTATAATATAATGCCATTCGGACAAAAAAAATGCTGGTGCAACCTATCAACACCTAGTAAATCGAATGTTCGAATAACAAATAGGAAAATCTATGGAAGTTTATATCGATGACAAGATAGTTAAGTCCCAACGAGCATATGACCATTTAAAGCATTTGCAGGAGACATTCGATATACTGAGGAAGTACAATATGAAGCTCAACCCAGAAAAGTGCACGTTCGGGGTTGGCTCGGGCAAGTTTCTTAGCTTCATGGTGTCCAATCGGGGAATCGAGATTGTCGCGTCCCCTTTTTCCCTCCCTTTTTGATGGGGAGAGGTTCGGGTTTCGACATTCACTGGGTATAATGACTCATTTCCTTTTGGGTGTTGGGTATTTGAAGAGTCTCCACCTAACGGATTATGGTGCGTTAGGGCACCTAGAGCGAGTAACTCTTGGGTTGGTTTGCATTACCAGAGGTCAGGGTAAGGGCTTGAAATAACCTCGAGGGGAAGGTGTTAGGCACCCCTCTTGGTCTACAACTGTGGGTCCCTGCCAAACTTATATTCACAAATTAGTCCATTACAAGTAAACAGTTGAATCAAACAGGTTGCAAGTAAAGTACGTTAGAATAACTCAAATAGTAAGATAAAAGTTTGAACAAGTTATGAAACAAAGGTTTAAATAAAGAAAGGATTTGGTAAAGAGGTGTCGTAGGTTGGTTATCCTCTAGGATCACCCCACGCAATGTCTGGTAAACACTCCTCAATGAGGGGCTACACGTGACATTAATGCGTAGTCATCATATCCCATGTCTATCCTTCCCATCCCCTTATTGGTCATGCAAAGTGAGTGTTTGGTCAACGATTCCTATTGCGTGCTGCTACCCATCCCTTCTTAATGGTCCTGGAGGGAGTTAGGACCTCTACCTATAGGTGGTTCTAGACGTACCCCTAAGCTCTTAAAAGGAAAAAATTCTAAGGCGACAGTCAAAAGCATTTAAGACTTTCACACATAATTAGAGCAATTAAGATGCACGGAGTTTCCTCCTCAAACAGACACATAAGCAGCACGAATCAAGCAAAGTCAAGGTCTTTTATTAGACAATGTCCTAAAGCAGGATATCTAAGTGAATATGCAAAAACGGAAAAACCTTTTTTTAGACTCAGAAGTTACACCCTAGTAGTTGCCTAGGGACTCCCTTTTTTAAAAGCCTGTTATGATTAAAAAAAAACGTTAAGCGATAGAGAAAGTTTCAGAGAATACAATTTTGAAAACGCCTTAAAGGCTTGCCTATACGTATAATACTGATGTCTATATTAATACAGAAACAAAGCATGTTTTGAAATGGATTCCTTTAATACCTATAAGCATGACATCTAATGGAGACAGTTGAAGGAACTTGTTTCCGAAAACACTTGATACTTAATAAAACCAAATCAGAAATGAACTAGGCATGATTAAGTTGATTTATTAGACTAGATTAGACTGACAAGCGGAATTTCAAGTAAGGCTCCATATAGGCATGATATCTAAGCGTAACACTAATTTTAACGATTTACAGGTATTGAAACATACATAAATATTCGTTGTAACTGAAATTGGATCAGGTCCTATAGGCATGACATCTATTATTAAACTGATTTTAAGACATGATTGTTTGGAACCTATAAGCATTATTTCTAAACATGACAGAATGCAAAACCTTATATACATGGTTTAACTTGATGAGCAAACAAACTCAAAAGTGAAATCCTATGGACATGATTTCTATTAGGCAAAGCAATCAGATTAAAGAGTAAAGTCGTGTGAGCATGTTTTCTATTTAGTAGAGCCAACAGACTTAAAAAGTAAGGTCCTAGGAGCAGGATTTCTACATGTATTACCCCATAAAGTATACATATAACCACCCCTTTTACTAAATACCCCAATATATGTTTACAAATTATTATAGGCTAATGAATGAATTACATAAGTAAAAATAAAAAATCAAGAAGGTAGCCTTCAATTAGGCCTAGATTTCCCAAAGCCTCCAATGGCCTCATATGCCTCAGTTCCATAGACAAATCAGAGTCTAGGTGCATCAAAGTTCCCTAAGGATTTCAAGGATCCCGGACAGTGCTTACACCTACACTTAGTAACCAAGGATATGAATAAGTGTAGTGTGGAAAGGCCAGCCTCAGTATGCCAATGTTCAAAGGGTTCTAAAAAGGATCCTAAGGCAATATACATACTAGAGGGGGGCAGAACTTATTGACTAAGAGTAGAGTGAAAAGTGATGGACATAAGTTGAAAGATTTTAGTATGAAACTGTATTTAACAGAAGTCCTTTTCAAAGTAATTTAGTAAAGCAATAGAGATTGTTTGAAAAAGAGGTTGGAGTAGTTAACAAAGTCCAAACACCTTAGGATAGGTTCATACACAGCCAAGAGTGCTAGCATCAAGGCAGGTTTGGCAGTCGCAAATAGGGGTAAAAGAGCCTTGGGAATACATAGGACACACATAGTTAAGCAAAGACCTGGGAGTTAATTGTCATCCCAGAAGTAGTTAACTAGGCACAGTCACAAAATCAGGCATAAAGAACAAACTCACATGTAAAGGGGATATAGATTTGGGAGATCCATGGTGGTAAACATATAACAAGCAAGAGATGACTAATGTAGACATGCAGAAACAAACAGAAGGCGAAACATACTAATTTCAAGGGGAGGGGAAGACATGATATCATACTAATAATGTAACCCTTAACTACAAGTTTAACAACAGAATCACAAATAGAAGCAAACAAGAACAAGAGGAACTGAAATAATAAGAGAATCATGTTGTTGCTGGAACTTCGAATTGAAACTAGGACATACTAGTGAAGAGGAGAGTAAGCAGAGTGAAAGAACAAGAGAGCACAAATAGTTAGCCTTGGCTTGCATCTGGCTAACTTAGAATAATAACAAGTAGCGCAAGAGAGAGAACATAGATTTTTATAAGTATGAGAGAGAGTTTTTGATCCCAAGTGTTCGTGTCTTGTGCTAATGAAAGAATAGAGTATTTATAGTTTGAAAGTAGGTAGTAAATAAGGTAAAAATCATAGTAATTAAGGAACTCAGAATCAGTCAGTCAGAAAATCAAGGCAAGTACTCCCTTAAGTTAAGGGAATTAATTCAAATGGTAAGAACCAATAGCATATAAGGCAAGAAAATTAGTATATGACTAATAAGGAAAGAATCAAAGTTCAGTAAGCATAGGGTAGTCAATTAGGACTAATTTCAGAAAACTCCAATTAAAGAAATGATTCAGTAAGAATAAAGTACCACAGTAAATAAGGTAGGGGGATCAGTCAATTTAAATAGATGAGGTAGAATTTTAAGGTTTTAAAAGAAAATATTTCAATCAAACCATCAAATAAGGAAATCAGAATCAATCAAGGGGGAGTTATGATTCTATACTTCAACATATAAATAGAGAAGAACAAACATACCCATCAAACATGCAAGGTCAGCAATATCGACAGAAAGAGGCAAGCCTTGAACAATCAAGACGAATACAATCACATAAAGGTGATATAAGTAGTCTAAGGACTCAGTAAAACCTATTTGAAGCACGGTAACCACAGAAACTTAACAAGAATGAAGTAGTCATGCTAAAACACAGAACCAAAACAAAGAAGATCTAAAAAAATGTTAGGGCTTTTAACATAGGCGAGTTAAAAAAGCAGTAAGAACATAAAATCAATCAAGATATGCAAGGATAGAAATTTCGAACATAAAGAATCAGTTTAAACAAAGTGTAGAAGAAGTTCCGAAAACCCTAGCTTTAGAAGAAGATGAAAATGACTTAAAATTGCTGATTTTTGTAAAAGAGATTCGAGAAGAGTGTAAAACATCAATGGAAAAGACTCAAATCGTTCAAAAGTCGTATAGATATAAGAGATGTAAGCAAAAATTAGGGTTTCAAAAGAAACCCATGTATATATGAAAGAACATGTCAAAACTTCAAGGATCGTAACAAGTATAACAGGATTTCACTCGGAATCGTACTGAAATAGCCAAGAACAGACCAGACGACAAATCCTAGATGCAAGTCGGTGTGACCCAGGGCCTTTGAAGGCCTCAGAGAAGATGAGCATCGCAAAGGAGGAGCCATTAGAGGCTTGGGGTTGAAGGGTGGTCGCTGGAGAAGATCGGAGAAGAGAGGCGATTGACAGAGGCTAGGGTTAGGTTGAGAGAGGAGAGGAAATGAGAGTATTTGAGGGCAGAAGAATCTAAAAAACGAGATAGGGTTAGGGGTTGTAAGAATTAAAAAAGGTAAGAAGTGATAGGGGCCGTTGATCTGGGAGATCAACGACCAAGATTTAATGGATTCTGGGTCGGGTAGATTTGTATAGGGTATGGGTCAAGCAATTGGGTAGGAAATTGTGCTGGGGTTGGGGTCCGATTTAGGTTACAATTGAAAGCCAAATCTAGCTATAATTTAAATAGCTAATTTTTCCTATTTAATTTATAATAAATAATAAACAATTTTTCAAAAATAATTTTATGCACCAAAATAATTTAAAATATATATTTATCATTTTAAAATTATAGGGACCAATTTTACGCATATAAAAAGTAATTATACATTAAATGAGCTACCATTGCAATTATATGCAATTTAGCTTTAAAAATACCAAATACAATTATAAAAATGCATAAAAAAATATTAACCATATTTTGTCATAAGTATAGAAATTAAATAAATAAATCATCATAATAATAATTTGGAAAATAATTATTAGGATTTTATGAATAAAAAGGGGAGGAAATAAATCAATTTAAATCCTTAAAATTCTGGAAAAAAATATTATAAAGACCTTGTGCATGCTTATATATGCATATATATGCTATTTCAAAGGTATTTATGCATATAAAAAATATATAAGGAAAAATTGGGTATCAACAAAGATCAACCCTAACAAAATCAAAACTATCGAGATATCATGGTCGTAGATAATGTGAAGGTCGTGCAGAGGCTAATGGGGCATGTAGCCTCCCTAGGGCGATTCATTTCGAGATCATCAGATAGGGGTCACCGATTCTTTTCACTGCTTAAGAAGAGCATGGACTCTAGAATGCCAGCAGGCCTTGGAGGAACTAAAGCGGTACTTATCGAGCCCGTCGTTGCCTCATACACCTAAAGTGAATGAAAAACTTTACTTATACCTGGCAGTCTCAGATATAGAAGTAAACGGAGTTCTGGTCCTAGAAGAAGAAGGTATGCAATTTCCTGTCTATTATATTAGTTGGACTTTAGGTAAGGCCGAAACTAGATATCCGCACTGAGAAAAATTAGCGCTTGCTTTAATAAGTGCCTCTAGGAAACTGAAAACCATATTTTCAATGTCATCCAATATATTTTGTGACAACTTATCCTTTCGAAACATTTTCACAAACCCAAGATTTCGGGTCGATTAGCGAAATGGGCCGTGGAAATCAGTGGGTACGATATTGAGTATCAACCTCGTACCGCCATTAAGTCTCAAATTTTGGCAGACTTCATGGAAGACTACGTGCCGGCCCTCGTACCCGAGGTTGAAAAAGAATTGCTAATAAAATTGAGTACATCTTCGGGGGTCTGGACCCTATTTACGGACAGTTCTTCGAATGCGTAGGGGTCCGGACTAGGCATCGTGTTAAAATCACCCACGGGTAATGTAGTTAGACAATCTATCAGAACTACACAATTGACTAACAATGAGGCCGAGTATGAGGCCATGATTGTAGGTCTCGAACTATCTAAAAGCTTTGGAATGGAGATCATAAAGTCTAAGTACGATTCCCTCCTCGTGGTAAACCAAGTTAACGGGACTTTTGAAGTTCGAGAAGATCGAATGCAGAGGTACTTAGATAAACTACAGACGACTTTACATCAATTTAAGGAATGGCCTTGCAACATGTACCTCAAGAGCAGAACAGCGAGGCCGACACTCTTGCCAATCTAGGTTCGTCAGTCGAAGACGACGAACTCAATTCGGGGACTGTCGTACAATGCATAAGATCGGTGATTGAAGAAGGCCACACCAATATAAACTCCACAAGCTTGACCTGGGATTAAAGAAAAAAGTACATAGAATACTTAAAGAACGGGAAGCTTCCATCGGATCCAAAGGAGTCAAGAGCTCTGCGCACAAAAGCAGCACGATTCATTTTTCCCGAAGATGGAACGCTATTTAGAAGGATGTTCGCTGGACCGTTGGAAATATTTTTGGGACCTGGGGATATCGACTACGTCCTACGGGAAGTTCACGAGGGCATTTATGGAAATCATTTCGGTGCCGAATTTTTGGTCCACAAAGTAATAAGGGCAGGGTACTACTGGGCCGATATGGAGAAGGACACAAAGGAGTTTGTTTGAAAATGTGACAAATGCCAAAGTTACGTGCCAATGATTTACCATCTCGGAGAGCAGCTCTATTCGGTCTTATCCCCATAGCTGTTCATGAAATTGGGAATGGCTATCTCAGCCCACTTCCGTCGGCCCCAGGTAAGGCTCGATTTCCCTTTTTCACCGACACCAAAGGGAAATGGAGAGAGATACTGCAAGAGGTTCTGTGGGAATACCGCACAATATCGAAATCCAGTCTCGGAGCAACACCATTCTCATTAGTTTATGGCGTCGAAGTTCTAATCCCAGATGAAGACGAAGAACCTAGCATAAGATTTTGATATGCAACGAAGGAGTCAAATAACAATGCCATGAATACGAGTCCAAATTGTTGGACAAATGACGCGAAGCCACCCTTGTGCTAAGATTGGGGACTCGGTGCTAAGAAAAGTCACCCTCAACACTTAAAATCCAAGGGAAACTGGGTTCAAACTAGGAAGGACCATACCAGGTTCTTGAGATCATCGGAAAGGGATCCTATAAGCTTGGCACGATGAACGACGAACAATTACCAAGCAATTATAACATATCGCACTTAAAACGATACTACTGCTAAGGTGCGACCCTTTCCATTTTCATTTAAATTTTAAAATTTTAAACTAACTCTTGTAGGTATTCTATCAGAAACATTGATGGACTCCTTGACACGAATTCTTTAGGTCTGAAAGAACGTGTTGTACTCTTTTTCCCTTAGACTAGTTTTGTTCCAAATGGGTTTTCCGGCGAGGTTTTAAATGAGGCAACCATTGATCATGCTAACTTAGAATAGTTTAATAGTATCTATGGCTTTTTTATAACCAACCTCGAATGTTGGTGGCATTACCCTTGAATTTTAACTTTTTTATGAGGAAATTACTTCATGGCATCAGGATCTCGGTGGGTAAAATTTGTAAGGGCCAAACGGTCAAATGAATCATGCCCGCTTAGTTTACTCGAACCTTGACACAGAACATGTATGCATGGATAATCAATTATAATGAGAAGTATTTTCCTTGCCGATATCTCATGCATTAGAAAAACTTTTCTACTTTACAATTTCATACTCTCGGCCTGTTATTGAACATGCTTAAGGTCCGATCATAACCAGAGTTCAGATAATTACCCTAACTTTTGGTGACTGCTGTTCGAAATAAATGAGATCAAAATATTAAGAAACTTCAAGATCATAAGACCTTTTTAAGGCAACCTATGATTTTTATAGGCCACGACCACCCCACTTGGGGATTGACACTTCGAGCCTTCAAGATCATAAGACCTTTTTAATACAACCTACGATTTTTATAGGCCACGACCACCCCACTCGGAGACTGACACTTCGAGCGAGCTAGAAGTAAAATGGAAAAATAAGCCCAAGGGGCAAATCCTGAATTAAAGAGACTATAGCCAAATTAATGCAGTTCGGAGACGTCCGAATTCCATAATAGAATAGGCCTTCGAATTACTTCATAAATCGGTTAAAAGGATTCGATAATATCAAGCCTCGAAAACTCTAATGAGTAAAAAATTGTTTTAACTCTTGAACGGTTCCTTATTTTATGATAAGGCATTATAAGTTTTGTAAATAAAAATGATACAAAAACTTTTCAAGCCGAAAAGGGGAAGAAAGCCATAAACAATCTTTTTATACAGGCCATATAAGCCTAATACAAGAGCCTAAGGGCTATTTTTGCTTTGAGTTCGACCATCCTCGCTCAAATAAAAAACCTAAGGTTTTCGTCACATTGAGTTCGATCAAACACTCACTTAATCGTAAAGGTTGTACTAGTTCAGTTTCGAACAGATTGTCTAAGCCTCGAACCTTAGAATATGATTCCATAATTTTATAAGGAAGAGAGGAAGAAAAATTCATTATATTCATGAAAAATAATTTACAAGGGCAACACGACCCGATGAAAAGTTCTTTACAAAGCAGAAACGACCTTAACAAAAATACAAAAAAAAAAAACTACTAAGAATCCTAAGTAGCTTGTTCTTCGTCGGAGGTAGCATCACCATTTTAAGGATTATCCCCATATTCAAATCCATCTTGGCTCTTGGAGTCCTCTCAGGAAAGGCTAGTGCCCGGGCTCTGGCCTCCTCTGCTTTGGCAGTCTCGAGCTCGACCTCAATATTGAAATCTGAGCCTGAACTTCCTCGAGGGCTTTCCTTCGAGCTTGCCACTTAGCGTGGTCCACCATGCTCCTGGTCTGTACCGGGGTATCCTTGACGTTGACCTTGTGTTGGGTCAAATTATCTTGGGCCTTGGCATTGGCCACTGCCACCTCGAATTTGGCTGCTTTAAGCTCTACGACGAGGTTCTCTCTAGCAGAAACTACAGAACTCGATTTGGATTGGAGATCGTCAACTTTCTTGGCCTGCACCAAGATTTCCTCTTTCATACCCCCAAGTTGGTTTTCGGTTGAGGCCAGTTGGGCCCGACCATTCTTCTTTTCTAAGGCTAGGCGGTCCACTTTTTCCCTCTAGCCTTCAGCCTCGGTTTTTAGTACAACAGCCTTTTCACAGAGTTGCCTGATCACGTCGAGCTTTTGTTGGACCTGCGGGTTTGAACCATTAGATACCATGCCCGAATCACCTTCACTAACTTCAAATATTCTTCTTACATGCTCGACCAGTTCGGCTGGTCTTTTTGAGCTGATTCCAGCCTTGCACGGACACCTCTACCTTCCCCTTCCCTTTGTTTGCTGAGAAGCTTAAAGGCATCATTTTCTTCAGTAAGTCCTCAAACCTCGTTCTTATACCGGCTCAGTTCCCCTCGAAATTGGAGAAAATCCTCGTATGAAGCATCGAAGCCTGCAAACATAGAAAGGTACGTTATATAGATGAAGAAAAATCTAAGCTTGAAAATTGATAGGAAAATTATGGATTACCTGGTTTAGAGCCTGATGGGCTTCATTGAAAAGACAAGGCGCTCCCACCTCGTCTATCTATGCTCGGTCTTCTTCCATAACTAAGCATCGGAGGTAGTTGGCCACCCCTACAGGGGCAACAAGAACCCAAGCATCCTCTCAGACCAAGATCACGATCATTGCTTGCTCTTAGGATCGGCACTAGGGGCTGGAAACTGATTGGCCAGTTTAAAACTCGAGGTAGTCTTGCCTGAGCTCTTCTTCGGGACATCCAAGTCATTCAGACCGATAGCATCTTCTACCCCAACAAAATAGTCACGAAAATGATCTTCCTCTCTGTGGGCTCCCTCCTTGTGACAAGTCTCTACCGCCTGAGCGTCGTGTTCATCGACTAGGAAAATGAAGGAAATGGGGGGGATCCCCGATATCTATTGCTCCGAGAGGGACTTTTAAGGCACCGCCTCCATCTTAGGAGGCCTCAGCTATGGTTTCTACACCAGCATTCATTACCTCTTAGGTAGGCCGCTCACTCGAGGGGAAAGAACTTAGGCCCTTTCTGGATCAGAGACTTCGGTTGAGTTTTCCCCCTCAGGTTCGTCATGCCGGGCCAAAGCAGCTTCAACTCCCACCGATTCAGAGATTTTCTGAGTATCAGCATCGGTTCTCACACGGGCCACTAGCCTGGAGTTTTCTTCTTCCTCTTCTTCTTCAGGCTCATCCCTCAACTGAAGAACTGACTCCAAAGTTAGAGGGATGACCTCCCCCTAAGTCTTATGGGGCCTCTTAGCCGGGTTTTTTTTCCCGGGCCCGAAGAGCTTGGAGCCTTTTTTCTTTTATTCTCTTTGGCCTGCTTCAAGGTAGATGATGTGAGGACTACATCTTCTTCAGTAGATGGGGGCCTCATTGATGCATTCTTTCCGAGGCCTACAAAAGGAAAAAGACGAGTAAGCTCAAATTCAAAGTCTAAATGGAAACCGCACTAAGGAAAAAGATTACCATGGTTACGGGCCTCCCATAGACCTTTTGATAACTCCATCCAGGCAAGCTCGAAGTAAGATTTTTGCAACACTAAGCCCTCAACCCATTGCCTGAGATCGGAGATTACTTTTGGCACGGCCACAATGCAACACACAGGAGGAAAACAGATGAAAATCAAGACTTCAAAGTTAGGTATTCAAGGCGAAGCAAAACTTACGCTTCATGTTCTATTTTTCAGGAAACAACATATTTTTCGGCTGGGATTAGGTCGAAAGTCTTTATTCGGACAAATCGACCCATCCAACCTCGGTCTCGTGTCTTATCTATGCTCGAGAATGGGGGTTTGGTAGCTCAGAGGTAAAGCTTAATCATTCTTCCTCGATGAACCGAGTACTGTAGAGACTCATGAGGTGATCAAGGGTAAAGGGATGACCCTCGATTTTGCTTATAAAAAATCGAAGAAGGATCATGATCTTCCATATGATTGATAGATTTGTCCAAGAGTAACATCGTACCTCTTACAAAGCCGACGATGATGGGGTCCAAGGAACCTATCACGAAGGGGTAAGTATAGACACTTAGATACCCCTCCACATGAGTGGTGATAGATTCCTTGGGGGTAGGAACTACTACAGCTTTGCCTACCTAGTTGCACTCCTCATTCACCTTCTAGAGGATGTCTTCGGTGATTATACATATGTATCTCGACAACGGTTCGCATTGACCCAGTGTCGAGGAGTATTCTCTACATTGAAATATGCGCAGTGGGGCAATTTGTCAGAACAAAGTTAATATTTTATAGTTCAATACCACACAAGAGGGTGGGGGGCAAGTTGTGTGGTACCCAATTTTTCGTTTAACCTAATTATAGAAGGACCTGGTTCTTCTATGTTTTCTAACTACTACTGTTGCAGAATAATAAATAAAGAAATTAAAGAACACAAATATTTTATGTGAAAAACACCTGGATCAAAAGGTGAAAAAACCATGACCTACCTTCCAGTAGAATTTTCCCAAACTCTCCACTAAAATCACTAAGCCAAAATATGCATTTACAAAAACTCTTTTGTAAACCTAGGATTAACTCTAATCCCGTTGTAGCACACAACATCAACTGTTGTGACAACTTCAAGTTCACTCTAACTTGAAAACTCTAAGTACCTAATACAATTGCTTCTAGTTAAAGCTGAAATGTAAAATATGAAAGCACCTACTACAATTGAACTAGAATAAAACACAGACATTTGGAACTGGTTCTTCTATCTGGTTCAAGTAACTTCAAGATTGCACGCTTGAATCACACATAAATTTCTTGAAAAATTGCCTTGCTATTTTGCTCTTAATTCACATTTAACTTCTGCTGGTGTGCATTGCCTGTAAAAGAGAATAACACTGATAATTATGGAGTTAATAGATAGAGATTGACTAGAATACTAATGCTACTCTTCCTTGGTAGAAGAGTTCTAGTTGTTCTCATCCTTTAACTCTATTCATTTCTTAAACCGTGTTTCTCTTTATGTAAGGAGTCTTTCTCCTTATCCAATATACAACCTTTTCGATTAGGATTAGAAGATATCATTTCTGGTAAGTGAGGTTTATCTCCTTCACGTGAATCTCTCATGCTTGATTTGACTATATCTGTGGTTCATTAGGATGGACTTGGTCCATGTCTGAGTTCCTTTGTCAATCTTCAAAACTCTCATTTACTTGGGCCAACAAATTACCCCTTTTGATGATGGCAAACTCTATGCTTTTCACCCACTTAGGCCCTGTCAGAACTCAGCTCAAGCATTAATGCAAAGTTGGAAGTTTTTCACTTATCATCAAGGACCAGGTTCATTAGGTTATAAGCATCACTTATTCAGAATGTAAAGCACAAATATCTTTTCCCCCTTTTGCATCATCGAAAAGTTGCATAAACAAAGTGTGATTCCCAGATTTTAACAATTACTCATAGACACTGGGGCAACTGCAAGGGAAATCATGGATTAATCATCAGTAATCAACCAAATATATTCAAACTATCAAGGAAATGTAAACAGTCAATAAGAGCGAAAATAGCAGACTTCATTGATAGAGAATATGATGCTACAACAATCCATAAAAAGAAATAAAAATTGTCAAAACATGAGCAAAACAAGAATAATCCCTAATCTGGGTCACTGAAAGGTCTTGACAAGGTTAAGGAAATAAAGGCTAAATATGTTAAGGCTTGGAAGAACTAGAGGATTGGGTTTTGGCTTGGAGAAGGTGTAGCATGTCTTGAAGAATGCCATCATTCTTCTCCTTTTCCTTTGTGAGCTTAGTTCTGAGAGCATCTCTCTCAGATTCAACCTCTACTAAATAAGCCTTCAGCCTAGCTATCTCAGCATCATTTTCCCCACTCTCCTGCACTAGAGTGCTGACTTAGCTATCTATAGGTGTCTTCTTGGATGAATCAGGTTCATTGGGAATGGCAGTGACCTCATATTCACAAGTAATCAAAGTGTTGATTCCAAAGTGATCCTTGTTTGTGGCATTTTCCCACTTCTTCACTGGCACCTTTCAGCGATCAAGAACAGTATTCAGAATAAACCCATAAGGAGTGGCATGGGCCTTGGAGCCATTGATAACCCTGTCCGACAGCTTGATAATAAATGCAGGCCAGTTGATCTACCTGCCACTTTGAAGACACTCCATCAATACTAAGTCCATATAGTTAGCAATGCGCCTTCTTTCCTACCTAGGCATTAAGCACTTGTTGACAAATTCAAACAGGACTTTATGTTGTGGTTTTATTTCATCTCATGCACAACTTTAGCCTCATTCACTTATGTGACATCACAGAATCTCCTAGTGATTGCAAGGGTAGTATGAAGGGAGTCCAGACTTGGCCATCTTTGCCTTGTGTAATCATCATATCCTTCAGAGGGAATTTCAAGCATCTCACCTAGCTCTTTTGCATCAAAGGTCACTTGGACCCCGTTCACCTGACTGGTAACTCTACCATCCTTGACCTCAACATTGGCCATGAATTGAATGATCTCATACCTGGCCAGCCTACCATCCAGCTGAAGGACCATGTCCTTCTATCCCTGAGCAGCAAGAGCATCAACCAATCGAACCACCCCTGGTTCCACCAAATCCTATAGAAGTCTACACTTCAAGATTTTTTGTTTGCCAAACTTGGTCAGCTTATCTTGTTCACCATTAGATTCACTCTCTTCTTCACCACTCCATTCCTCCTTCCTAAAAATTCTAACTTGTTTATTTTTCACAACAGACCTTGTCCTCTTGGCCAATGATGGTTCTGCAGTCGCAGACACAAATAAAGACTTCTTGGAAGAAGTCTTGGTCTTTTTAGGCTTGAGGGTCTAAACCTACACAGTTGCGTGCTCTTCCTGATGGACCTGTTCCATCTCATCCATATTAGAAACCTCAGCAGGCTTTGAAACCTTAGCTTTCCCATTTTTCATCCTTTTTTTTGCTTTTTTCCATAGCCTTTTGTAATGCACTCTCACTCTGCTTCATCATGCTTCGTGTGGCCCTTCCTTTTGGTAGAGAAATCTCAGCAGTTGTTGGAGAAGAAGCCTTTCTTTTCTTGGAAGGTTTTGCAGTGCTGGGAGCTTTTGGTGTTGGGGTTCTCCTTTTCTTTAGATCATAGCTAGCACCCACTTTATTCAGATGGTCTGCTACGGTCTCCTCAATAGATGAACTAGGTTCATCTGCCTGTGAACTAAGATTAACCAACCCTTCAACAGCCTACCTTGAACCATTTTCCCTTGTCTTCTTGCTACTTTCTTCCACAATTGCATGTTCAACCCCACATATAGCTGGTCTCACCAATTCAGAGGTGGGTGAAGAATCAACCACTTCTTTGCCCTTTTCCCTCACATTACTACGAACACCCTCACTCTCTTTTTCTTTTTCACCTTTATCTTTACCACCTCTACTTCTTGACTCAGGCAATTCCACATTCTTAACAGACCCAAGCAAAATAAACCTATTGTCTAAGTTTTCAACTAAAACAGAACGTACCTCAGAAGGAGAATTTTGAGCCCTCTTAGAGTTAGAAGACCCAGTTCCTTCCCCCTCACTAACACATTTGAGCAAATCATCTGAGTTCTCAAATCTTGGGCTTGCCTTACCTTTAATTTCTCATTCAATTTCTTTGAAAGAGCACCAGTTGCCACCGATTTGTGAGCAAGCATTTTCACTCGCCTTCTCCTAGGTTTAGGGATATTCTGGGTGGATGAGGGGTGGAGGAATTAGAGGGGGTAGGTTGTGGAGTACTGCCTGAGTTATCTTGGGGGTTGACATCTTTCTAATTTTGGAGGAAGATTTGTGAACTGGGGCTTTGGAAGAGAGAAGAATAGAGAGTAGACGAAATTCTACAGTTTTACAGAATTATGAGAGTGGCAGTGATTGTGATGATGGTTTTTTAAATAGAGAGGGTTAATCAATGACTAACGACAGTTTTTTATAGTCAATTAGAAGTCTAATCAACCTAAAATTTTAGGTTGAATAAGCGGTTAAGCTTCCCTAGATTCTAGGCGTTTTATGTAGTGATGATTTTATTAGAGATGGAAGTGGTTCAAACTCTATAGGGATACATTTTTGTGAAGATTTTGAACATGGGTAGGACTCTGCTCATGAATTAAATACTAATATTTCTAATTGTGCGGAGTGTAGAAAATATACCTCGTTATTCAGATGAACCAGTACTGATGAACTAGGTTCTTTACTAAGAATCCTCTTGATGATGTCTCAATTTACCAAAATAGAGAAAATTTTGTCAAAGATCAGTGAGTCATATCAACACATGTCATAGGAGTATGCTATTTATAGTATGAGACTGAGCAACAATTAATCTAGATATTCACACAAGTTCCAGATTTTCTAACCAAATTTTTATTTATTGTGCATTCTAAACTGGTTCAATTAGGTGATCTTAATCATCCCTAATTCTAACATGTTCCGTTCAAAGTTCTATCTACTTAGTGCCTTAGTAAAGATGTCAGTAATCTATTTATCAGTAGCACAGAATTCTATAGTAATCAGTCCTTTCTCATAGTTATCCCTAAAAAATGGTGTCTAACATCTATGTGCTAAGTTCTCTTATGGTTAACCGGGTTCTTAGTCATACTAATAGCACTTGGGATGCAACCAACTTCAATACCAAAATCCATCAACTGTTGTTTGATCCACAGTAATTGAGCTTAACAAGAAGCAGCAACAACATACTCAGCTTCAGCAGTGGATAATGCCACTAAATTTTGCTTCTTAGTAGCCCATGATACAAGACATAAACCAAGAAGGTATGCCATACCTGAGGTGCTTCTTCCTATCCACAAGGAAACCTGCATAGTCAGCTGATAACTAGGGATTATGATTCATTTTACACTCCTTCTTACTTGAGTTTTGATTAGAAATATGTTAAAATAATCGCAAAGGCTCACATATTGTACTTGATTGTAGGGTTTGGTAAACAAGGTGACAATTTGTCAAAACCAGCTAAAAAAGGAGTGAAACATGCACAAGTACCAAGAAAAAGTCCAAGCACAGTGTAACAAGACCAATGCAGCCGCACTCCATTCTGTGCGCTCTGCAAAGAGGAAGTTCAGAGAGGTGCTCATTTCAGACATTCAAGCAATGCAGCCGCAAAGTATTTCATGCGGACCGCATTGGCTTCATTGCGGCCGCACCCAATTTTGTGCGGTCCGCAAAGCTGGAGTTCAGAGAGTTGCTAATTTTGTGATCATAGCCAATGCGGGCCGTAGTCCTTTTTATGCGGACTGCAATAGAAGCCACCGCAGATGCAGAGCATTTTGAGCGGCTCGTGGTAGCCAAGTTCAAAGAGCAGAAGTTTAAGCCAAAGAGCCTTAGTGCNGGAATTCTGTTAATCCGGGAGAAGGTGTTAGGCACTCCCGAATTCCGTGGTTCTAGCACGGTCGCTCAACTATTGTATTTTGATTTTATCTGGTTTTATTACATGCTAATTTATGTGCTTTTATTTATAAACTTCATTTATTATTATTTATTTGAGAAGACTTGCGACATCGTGAAAGCACGTTTCCGACCACGTTGCCATCAAGGCACCC
>MU696801.1:0-22779 GCA_026770625.1 Nicotiana glauca | reverse complement strand
TAGTTATCCTGGAACTCCCGTAAAATTTACGGGAGTTCAAGCATACTTATGTTGGAACTCCCGTAAAATTTGCGGGCGTATTTTTCCGGATCTTGAACAGTGTTTTCGCTCAGATTTAAAGTGGCTAAATTTCGATGACGTTTGAAACTTGGCTATTTTTCAACGACCAGTGATAAATCTGGCTATTTTTAAATTTCTCGCCTCAAATTACCCACCCTACCTACTATTAGTTATCCGGGATCGAGTAGCCAAATTCATAGTTATATGAGAGTAACATACACAACATACTATGTATGTTACTAGTCAAATACTTAGAAGAATGTCTTGTCTTATCGAGGCTACCCTTTGCCAAGAAGAGGCAATTAACATCCTTGTGCAGGACGTAGAAAGGTCAAATTTTATTTATATATATATATAAACGGAGTCCCACCTTTGAGTTCTAATTAATTTATGTTATTTATACAGAAGAATAAAAGATATTGTATTTTCACTGAAGTAAATATAGAGTGTATGTAACTTACAAGAGCAAGCTGATTCCAATTTGTTTCTTCCTCTGTTGTCAGAATTTCCATATATTTGTTGAAAACTGATGTTTGAGGATTCCAGGTTTTGCGCCTTTCCTCTTTATTATCACTAATTTTAGCATTTCGAGCCCCTCCATCTATACAATATACATATATATAATTAATTCATACTATAGAAAATAAAAGGTAAATAAACAACTAATTTACCTTTGCATGGTCTAGTATTTGACTTTGAACTATAGGAACACTTGTTTCCCCTCTTTGTCTTTGTTTCCTTCTTATCAACACATTTCTTCTCTTGTGGAACCTCTTCCTCGAAAAGTTTGATGGAATCTTTATTTAATGTTTCAAAGCTCTTTTGGCCTACTTTTTTGGGTAAAAAATCCTGCCAAAAACAACAAAGTTAAAAGTGTTAATTGTTTAATGTAACATCATTTGCTACACCTCATTAAAAACTAAACTCTTGATAAATTGCGGTGTGATTTCACTCTCAAATTTATATTAAAAAAAAAAAAAATCATATGTCAAATGCGTATCATGCTTTTTTGGATAAGAAGTGGTTAAGGAAATATACGGAAAAGCAGCTTTTACACACAAGAAATCCGGTAAATACCGACTAAAAAAATTGACCAATTTTGATCGGTAATGGCCAATTACCGACTAAAATACGACCAAATACGTTTGGATTATATTTTGGAGGTCGTTTTAATATACCAACCAAAGTTGGTTGGAAATTACCGACCAGCGTTGGTCGGTAAATTAAATTCAAAAAAAAAAATTGCAAAAAAAATGACCAAAGTTGGTCGGTATTTTAATTATATAATTAAAAGATTCACCGTCTGGGAATCGAACCAAGGTGTGTACTGTGGCAGGATACTATTCTACTCTTTAATTGTATTTTCGCACGAAAATAACCGACCAAAGCTGATCGGTTTTGTTAAAAAATAAAATTACCGACCAAAGTTGATCGATTTTTGTAAAATGACCGGCCGATTTACCGACCAAAGTTGGTCGGTTTTTTTTTAATATCAATTTTTATTTGTTTTAATTGCAAAAACCGACCAAAGCTGGTCGGTTTCTTGAAAAATAAGTTTCGCGGGACTCAAAAGTAGTTTCCCGCATTTTTGCACCAAAGAAAACCGACAAAAGTTGGTCTGTTTCGAAAAAAAAAGAATTAAAAATTAAAATATTTTGAAAAACCGACCAACTTTGGTCGGTTTTTGGCCGATTTTTCTTGGTCGATTTTTGCCGAATTTCTAGTAGTGTTAATTTTTTTTTCAATAAAATAAAGAAAATCACATACATCTCACATGCATATAGCAGTGGCATAGCCACATGTATGCAAGGGGCGTCAACCGATATCTCTTCGTCGAAAAATTATAATGTGTAGCTAGACTAAAAAAAATATTTTTTATGTATATATTGACATCCGTTTGCTTTTTCGTGGGTTTACTTCGTTATATTTTGTCCCCCTTAATAAAAAATTTTACTTCGTCACTAGCAAATAGTATCGTAAAATAAAAATATATGACACCATTCACTATGTAGATTTTCAAAGTAAGAGTTTAGTTTAAAGAGAGAATATATGAGAGACAAATTTAGCTGCCATTATTGCGAATCTCTTTAAGAATGAAGTTTATGAGATTATTCTCTCAATATTTTTATACGATCTCTTTCATATTCTCATCGAAATAGTGAATTTTTTATCTCCATCCGTGAATATAACTAAATTGACAAGCTATGTTAACTTTACGTTCTCGTTCAATATATTTCTCTTATGCTGCTATATCATTACACACTGATTAGTTACATTAATATTTGGTTATCAGGTTATACGAGATGACTGATGAGTATGAAGATAGCGAAAAGTAGCTCTTGTTGCATCCCATGAAGATCCTATGGTATGATGACATAGAATGAGCCGATTTTTATACAAATAACCGGTCGAATAACGTTTATTTTTTCTAGTCAGTATACATAGATTATATAATAATTATATACGATTATACATACACTATATATGGATTATACATTCGCCAACTATTTTAAGTTTAAGCGCTTGGGTAGGCGCCTATTTAAGTTAATTTTTCATTAACTTTCTCGAGTAGAAACCGTTCATTTGTCGAACCAATAGAATCCCTCTAGGATCTTTGTCCTTTTGGATTCCGCTGCTTGGCCCAATCGATATGACCCAATAGTCTAGGGCCTAAGGTGGGAGGAGAAAATAATTTCTTACTTTTATTTTTTATTTGTTTATTTGTTTATTTTTAATAGAGTGTGAGAACTGGGATTCATTTTGTGCTTGTGAGGAGGGGTGTTCATTAAAATCCAAAAAATCGAACTAAATCGAAAACTAAACCAAACCGACAAAAAAAATAATACTTTTTTGTTTGGTTTAGTTTTGGTTTTGAATTTAAAAAACCGATCAAATTTGGTTTGGTTTTGGTTTTAATCAGAAAAAAAATCGAACCAAACTGACCATATGAGTAGCTATTTCAAATTTATTATTACACCTATATATATAAATATTGTTATACAAAGTTTCAAAAAAATTATGATAAATGTTAATAGTTTGCATTTATAATATAGTTCTTTACTTTACATTCTAGTTTGATTGGTAGTTTTCTTTTGTTTAGTGTAAGAATCCATTTCGTGTTAAAAATAACATATTTTTAATTGAGTCCTTAAATTATTGATCACTATTTGATTCAATTATCATCAATATATTTTGGTAAATAATAGATTTCTCAAAGGGCAATTGATTTGATAACGTTACATTGAAAATGTGGTTGAGAGAATATTTATTTGGTAGTGTATATCTTGTATTTAAGAAAAAACCGACAAATAATCGAAAAAACCGATAAACCGACATAAACCGAATCGAAAAAAACCGACTTAATTGATTTAGTTTGGTTCTAATATTTAAAAAACCGACTTACTTGGTTTGGTTTCTTTTAAGAAAAAAATCGATCCAAACCGAATAATGAACAACCCTACTTGTGAGAGATCTAAAATGTGAACTGCATAAAAAATTTACAAGGAAGACAAAGAAAAGATACCTGATGAGCAGGGGAAACAACAACAGTACCAACTACTTGTTCTATTCTTTTGGTCTTTCGGATTTTCTTCCGAACATAAACAATTGGCTCCTTTGCCTGGTTGTTTGACATAGACATTACAAATAATTAAAAACTTGATGGTTCTCTGTTGCTAGTTCTATTTCTCTTTCAATTACTAGTAAAGCAAACAAATCTATCCCCAAAACGATGCAAGTTCTTTATAAATGGAAAAATATTTCTTCTTATTGACCTTTTTTGGCAGCTAAACAGTGAGAACTCATTAAAATTGAGATGTGAATGAATTAGTTACAATTAAATCACAACCGACAAGAATCCATAAATAAATAATGCAACTAACCATTATAAATAGGAGAAATCTAAAGTTTGCTTGTTTTAAATTCGCATAATCTCATATAAACCAACTGAACACGGCTGGGTTAAGTCAAAAAGAGAAGTATCACGTTATTGGTTGATGGAACAAATAGTTTGTTTTTTTCCGAATGAAACAAAAAAGTTAAAAAACTTCCTTTTTTATCTTCTTAAAAATACAACTATACTTTGTGATAAATTTCTATTTATCTCGAAAATACGAGTAACAATTAAACTTGTTTGTGGTTTTAAAGATATGTGATTTAGTCCAGTACTAACTAATAACTAAGAAATCAAACGTATAAATTAGAGGAGAAAGTTGAATCAAACCAGTGCTTAAGCAAGTCTTGACCTCGAGCTAGATGGCCTCGAGGTAGGTCAACAAGAGCAATAAATTAAAGACAATAAAGTTAAGAGACAATTCTGATGAATAATGAGCAGGAAAGTAAGAGAGTATATTTTTTTGCCAATGATTGATGATCAGTTACAAATGATTGGGGTCCCCTTTATATAATAGGGGAATCCTAAAATAAGGTACATTTCTATTTACAGTAAGGAATCTTATTGGGACGACTGTCTAACCGCCTAGTACGGATTCGTACTAACTCATACAAATCTATTCCGGAATTTATAACATGATCTTGGGGATGTGGCGGGAATCTTGCTCTTTCTGTTACAAACCCATAACGACATCATCTCGGGGTTAGTCATACTCGGCTTCGGTGCTCGTCACGTACTTCGATCTTCACGCCTTACATTTTTCCCTCGGGCTCGAACCCATCCCATACCGAGTTTGTTCCTCGATGCGAACCCTCGAGCCTACAAAATAGGGGACAGATAATTTTACCGTATGGTCCCTGCATTTCTTAGAATAAAATGATAAGAAACGATTTGAGCCTCGATTTTCCAGAGTCCTTGATGATGACGTCATTCCCGTGACATAGGCGCTAGAAGTGATCGAAATATCCCGTCGATTAGCTTCCCCAAAATATTAAATGCTTCTCTAGTGGTGGTCGACCACTAACGCAACCGTTGTCGCTTGCCTATAAATACAAGGTTTAATTTCGGAAAAAAATTTACTTCAATCTTCAAACCACCTCAAAGCTTCTTTTATATCTCTCTCTCTTTATCTCTTGTCTCTCATTACCCTCTACTCCCGATCTCTTCAGTGTCAGAAAATACCAAACTCCGCCTATCTCCACTTCTTTTAACTCGAATCAATGGCGAAAACATCAAAGACGGTTCCTCAAAAGGAGAAAGCTTCCTCCTCTTTCCGGCCATCCAAACTTGTGGCACCGGCCCTTAACGAGATTATTCCCGACCCCTATGTTATAAAGAAGACTTCATCGTTGAAAACAATCCCTGCCCGATGCGAGCATGTATCCTGATATATCAGTTCGATAATGAAGAAGCATCTCAAGTCCATGAAGAAAGACTGTGGCTGGGGGGACGAGGTCGTGGTACTAATCCCAGACCCCGAGGAGAGCATTACCACTCATGGATGGGTTCTTAAGTGTTTACACTTACCCCTTCACACTGGTTCCCCTTGATCCAGTTGTAATCGACTTCTACAAAAGATATCAAGTCACCCTCGGCCAGATCCACCTCTCTTTCTGGTGTATAGTGATTATGCTCCGCTACTTCTCTAGCAAGGCCGAGGGGATAGAGTTCACCCACGATCACCTCATTCGATTGTATCGACCCTAGCTTTTTCGAGGGTTGATCAAACTCCAACGTCAATCGAGCAAAGCCTTCTTCGCTAGCAATGACAAGGATAAGGACCGAGGCTGGATGAGCCGGTTCGTCTGAGTGAGAACCTTGGACGTCATCCCCGAGGGAAAAATGCCATTCCTAGAGAAATGCAACCCCAATTGTAAGTGAAGTTATTTTACCAGTATCTTCTTATATTTCGTTTCCGTATTTTGTAATGCATTTACCTTTTTTTGCAGTTGTTGCTTGGATGCCCCATGCGATCCTTGTTGATACCCAATTTTTACCTATAATATTTTTTTAAAATGCATATATACCTCCAAATCATTGCATTAGCATCAATTAATATTTTTCATAATTTCTGTATTTTTAAGGGTTTTAATTAATTTATCCCAGTATTTTATTTATATAAATAATTACTAATTGCATCACAAATAGCTTTATAATAATTTTGTGGCTTAATTTTATCATTTGTATTTGTACTAAGTTTAAATTATTTTACAAATAACCATATTTGCATTTTTGGGATTATAATTGCAATAACTTTGCAATTATATCCCATGCATGAATTATTATATTATTTTATCAGAAAATAGCTTTTTTATTTTTTAAATACTAATTAATTGTTTAAAATATTTTTATGCATGAAAATTATTTTTATAGTCTATTAATTATTTTTTAAAATTATTTTCATCAATTAAAAGGGTATTTAACAAATAGCCCCTTTTATTTTTTCGGACATAGCTTATTAAACCAACCCAATTTCAATTCCCCAATCCCAGTCCAATTAAAACCAAGCCCAAATCCACCCCAGCCAAACCTAAAGACTCTACCCGGCCCCAAGCCCCTTTATCTTAGCCGTTGATCACAGAGATCAACGGCCACCGTTCCCCCTTTTTTAGTCCAAAAGACCGCTAAACCCCAACCACTTCTCCCATTAAGACACCCTAAAATCCTCTCCTCTTCATTCTCTCTAAGACCCAACCCAAACCCTAATCGTCGCCTCCTAAACCTAGCCCTAATCCCTTCGATTCCTACATGTTCTATGAGGTTCCACAATTGTTTCAAACCTCCATTGATCTCCTACTTCTTCTGGTTATTCAATTTTGCTATTCCATGAAAGAAATCCCAAAAGAGCTAGCCTAGATCTTGTTCGAGACTCTTTAAGAGTCCGCCTACGATCGCTTCCGTTTGTGAGTGCTACTATCTCGACGTTTATGGTTCAAATCTCTGGTTCAAAAATAGACTCTCTTTACCTCTCCCCTTTTTCCTCAAAACCCTAATCTTTGGACATGAATCTTTCCAGATCTTTGTAGATCTGGAATGATTCTGAGTTCGTCAATGACTTTTCTTTAAAGATCGCTTGTTTCTTACTGTCAATCGATTTTGGTACTTTGTTATTTTAGGGTTTTGGTTTTCTTGATTATTGGTTGGTCAAATCTATGTGTTTGAAGTGGTTTCAAGTTTCCATGACCGTTTTCTTTAAGTGTCTTCTGGTTCCCCTACTGTTAATTGACTCTAAGCATTTTCAAAATGAAGGTTTCTACTTCGTTTGTTCTTGCAAAAGCTTTTCTGAAACTTCTTATGTTTTTATTTAATCTTTGGGTAATGACTATGTTCCAGGCTTGATTGTTTGACTGTTTGTTATTCGCTTCAACATTTTTCCATTATTATTTTGAATAATTGACTGACTGACTTAATTATCTGGCGTTTAATTTTTGTTGAAATGATTTACTGAATTTCTGCTTGCTTTCCTTAATCCTGAGATTCCTAATTAATATCTCTTGCCTATTTGGGGGCTATTTGACCCACAGAATGGTCTCTAATTGCTCATATTACCTTATTTGTGTGATTGATTGCTTGATTTATGGGTTCTAACCTTAATTGGTTGTTAGACTCACTTCTTGCCTTATTTGAAACTCAATCCGAGTTATTTATGGGAATAATTCCCTAATTGTTTGACCTGTCAAGCTTAAATGATTATTTGATTGCTTTCCTTAGCTTATTTATAATATTAAGCTACCTAGCCTTATTTACTTTACACTACTCGACTCCTATAAGTACATGAATCTGTTTCAAACACGCATACACAGAGACCTAAGGAAAAGCACTCAAAAATTCTTGCTCTCTCTCTCTCTCTCTCTCTCTCTCTCTCTCTCTCTCTCTCTCTCTTTATTGCAACATACTGCTACTTGTCTATTGCATTGTCTAGTCGGCTGGAACCCAAGACTAGATCTTGGATCCTATTTACTTCACTCTCCTACTGCAAATTTCCAACTGGTATGCCTCCATTACTGCTGTTCAATTAAACTATGTGTTTCCTGTTATCCATATGACTATTTTTAGATCAATATGCTCTATGTTTACTATGTTTATGGCTATGCAATTAGACTAAATGTTTCTTGCTATTCAATTAAACTTAGGTGTTCCCCTGTAGTCAGCATGTCTACTTTGTTCAATCTATGTGTTTACTAGCATGTCTACTTCTGTTCAATCTATCTGTTCACTAGCATGTCCACTTCTGTTCAATCTATGTGTTTACTAGCATGTTTAATTTTTTTCAATCTATGTGTTTACTAACATGTATACCTCTATCCAATTCATGTACAATAGCATGTTTACTTCTGTTTGATTAAACCTATGGGTGTCTTACTTTCAGCCTGTTTACTTCTGTTTTAATTAGACCTATGTGCTTCTACTTTCAGCAGGTCTGCTTGCCTTCGCATATCTAAATTAGATCTGTTTGTCTACTTCCCCACTGGCATGCTCCTTCTGTCCAGTTCTAAATGCTCACCTCTCATAGACTCCTGATCTAAATTGCTTCCAATCCCTGCTACCCTTTTTGTATGTGATTGTTTGATTAATCCCAGCATGCTATGTCTTTGTGTTTACTCACCTAGTAACAACTAAACTAAGTGATCCTATTTATGAATGTTGTTTGTTTGCTGGACCCTTTGCTTAATTTCCAAGAATTGAATGACCCTGTTTGCTCCTTATTTTCTGGGAGTCTAAAACTATTTTCTCAAAACTATGTCTTGTAAAGCACTCTCACTCCAATTCTTAGAATACCTAGTTTTCTGCCCTTCCAGTGTGAGCATTTCTTTGGAGTCCATGAGACTCCTCTGAACTTTGACACACTGGGGTGGCTATTTCACATTGCACAAACTGTTGATCTTTAAAGAGGACCTTGGTGTGAGCGCTGCCCGGGGTCCCTGAGGCCCTTAAGAACTTTGACACATCAGGATACCCTCTGTTGCACTATGAGATGTGATACTTGGGACTATTTGAAGGCCTGGTTTCCCAGGTTTTGCTTTGTGCCTATCTAGTCCCCCTATAGTATAATGTTATTTATTCCTGTAATTAATTTATGCTTGAGTTGTAATATTAATTACTTTATAAATAGATATTAGGGAAATTAGTAAAACTTGGGGGGTGGGGGGGAACTCTTATACATATATTGTAGGGAATAGGTAGATACCATGCCTATATGTTTTTAAAATCAATTTCTGCATTTAGGATTCATGCGAATAGGATTTCAACATATTTAGCACTTAGAAACCATGCTTATAAGTTATTGCAATATTTGCCCATTTAGATGCCATGCCCTAGGGTTCGAAAAAAAATTAATCCTGCATTCTAGATACCATCCCTATAGGGTTTAAAAATTGATTTTGCATTTTAGACACCATGCCTGTAAATCAATCTCTATATGTCGACAAGTTTAGATTAGTTTTGCACGTCAATAAGGTTTTAAAACTAACTGTTGCATTTAGATGACATGCTTATAGGATCCTAAATCAATTTCTGCATTTGCTACCATTCTACAAGTCTAAAAACAGTCATTACGCCTAGACAACATGCCTATAGAACCCAAACCGCCTGCTTAAAAATGTTTATGGGTTTATTTTACTCCTGATTAAGGATTAGATACCATGCTTATAGGACATCACTGTTACACGCCTAGGCAAGCCTGTAGGGCAACTAAAATCCTACAAACCGTAAAACTACGCTTTTGTTATTTGTGAACTGCTCAGATTCAACAGGTCTTAAAATCAGTAGGCAAACTGATTAGGTTTTTATCGCCCCGCTTTAACACAATGCTGCATATTTTGTGTGTCATGCTCACCTAGATATTCTGCTATAGGTTCCTTTAAGATATTTGAAATCTTGTTGTTTGAGACGTGCTATTATCTGCTTATGTGAGGAGGTAAAAGTGAGCCTTTAATTGCCTTTATGTGAATGTCCTAATTGTTCTTGTTTTTCACCTAGATTTTTCTCCTTTAAGTACCTTAGGAAAGTCTAGAACTGCCTAAATTAGAGGTCCTAATACCTCCAGGGCCACAAGGAAAGGACGGGTAATGCACGCATAGAGTTCGTTAAATTAAAAGCGCTCATATAACCAATAAGGGGAGGGTAATTTGGTAGTAATGGATATGATGGCCTGTGCGCTAATGCTATGTGTAGCACTCCAACTTGGGGACGATTACCAAGCATTGTACAGAAGTGATTCTGTAGGCTAAAAAACCTAGAACTCCTTTTACCCCTTGTTTTGAATGTAACTTGTTTGCTTTATCTGTTTATAAGACTAATTTACGTAATTTTAGTTCGGTCGGGACCTACCGTTGTGGACCGCGAGGGGTGCCTAACACCTTACCCTCAAGGTTATTTCGAGCCCTTACCCAAAGCTCTATTAATACAA
The DNA here is from genome assembly GCA_026770625.1 of Nicotiana glauca. Taxonomy (NCBI): domain Eukaryota; kingdom Viridiplantae; phylum Streptophyta; class Magnoliopsida; order Solanales; family Solanaceae; genus Nicotiana; species Nicotiana glauca. The sequence goes on along the minus strand of MU696801.1, from coordinate 12,418 downwards.
ACCAGTTTTTTGAGTTACTTGCTTTAGGTACCCTAACGCACCTTAAATCTATTAGGTGGCGACTCTTCAAATTCAAATACCCAATTCCCGAAAGGAAATGAGTTGTTCCCAATGAATGTCGAAACCCGGACTCCGCAAGGAAAAATGGGGAGCAACAATCCTCAACCTCGAAGAGTGGGTCCAAAAATTAGCTGCGACCTCTTCGTACGATGAACACAAATGGCATGACATTTTGAGGGGAAAATGGGAGGCCAAACACCACAGTTAATTCTTCTCCCAGGTCATTGACGCTTTCCCTTTTATTGGAGGTGTTAACTTTCTTATGCCTATTTTTCATTTATGCAAGCATTGGAGATGTCTCCGAAATGAGGCCAGCCCCGCCCGGGGAAGAGACTAAGTCCCCGATTCCAAAATCAGGGAAATATAATAAGAAGAAAAGGGTTTCGAAACCCGAAGACCCCAAGATAAGAGGGGCCCTGCTCGAAGGCAAAGGAGGAAGCCCATTCAAGTGGACATAGATTAAATCCATCAATTGAATAATGAAGAAGAGGACGAGGGTGAAGAGTTGGCGCTGGTGACCCGAACCAAGAAGCTAACTGAGGTTGTCAAGCCCTCGAAATTGTAAACACTACCTCATGAAGAGGAGTATTTGAAGAAAAATGCGTGCAAAGCCCCCAAATCACCTGAGATCAAGATCATTCCCCCGCCTTCAACAAGTACACCAATGGGGGCAAGTACCGAGGCCCCTGAAGTTAAATAGATCGCCCCGAGCGACTTTCTCTGGTCTATGATAATAGGTCACTCCCCTTCTCTACCATCTTATTCTGAGGAGGCCATAAAGGAAGCTCAAGCTCTGTGAATGCCCGATCTGAGAAGAGTCTCCGGTGAAGAAGATCCTTTCCGGGATTGTTTTACCGGGGTCGATGATATTGCCGACCTCAATAATGCAACTACCCTCTTTGAAGAGGCACATCGTCTTTTCTCTCAGGTAAGCATTAGCTCTTATCTTTGCAATTTTTTCCTTATCCTCTCATGCTAATTGATATCTCATTTTCTGTGTAGGCTATTACCAAGTTTATAGTCGAGCTGAGCCAATGTGAGGTCGAGCTCAAGAAGTCCTCTGATGAAGGGAAGGCCCTGAGGCTCCTAAAGGAGGAGGATCTCAAGGACCTTCAAGCAGATTTGGCCAAAGCTCGTCAAAATGAGGCCGAGCTAGAAAAGCAGGTAACCATCATTTTGCAAGAGTATGGTCTAGTTGATCCTACTGTGGAGGCTAACACTTCAATGTCTTAGCTGCAGTAAAAATTGGATATGATCGGGCAGCTTCGAGGGGAGGTTGGTCAAGTTAAGGCCGACTGCCACCAGTGGAAGGAAAACATGGATCAGCTTGCTACTGAGAAAGAGGCTGCTCTAACCAATCTGGCCTTGGATGAGACCTAGCTCCGGGGAGTCAAAGTAAAAAATCTGGCCCAAACCAAAAAGATCGATGAGCTCGAGGCCAAACTTGTCGCAACGGGGCTGAGGTTGCTGAAGTCAGGGCCGAGGTCGAGAGAATAAAGGCCACGACTAACAAGATCATTGTTGTGTGCCTAAAGGATGTCGAGGTTACTCAAATGGAACTAAAGGAAGCCTTCAACCAGGAGAAACGGATCAGTGATTTGGCCAAGCATCAATCCCAAAGGGAGACCCTCGAAGAAATCCATACTCGAGGTTTCGACCTAACAGAGGAGGTAGCCCAATAAAAAGCGCTTGAAGATGATGCCAAGTTCCTCATCTCCTCCTCCGACGAAGATGATTGTGAAGGTAGCCACAGCGGGTCCGATAATGAAGCTGGGCCCAAAGAGGAATCTGCTCCCGAGGGAGAGACTAGCCTTGGGCATAGATGGGATTTTCCTTTCTTCTTGTTTTGTTATTTTTTCTAAGACCTTTCATCGGTCCCTTGTATATATATTGTTCCAAATATATAAAAGAACAATTTCCTTGAATGCTTTCTCGATATTTCCTGCCTTGTAAAATTCTTGCAATGACTTCATCCTTCTTAATTGTGTGTTTGAGATTTTATCTCAGATGTTTTCTTCAAAATTGCCATGGCCGAGTACGAATAAGTTCGAACTTTTGGGCATAGACCTTTACGAGCTCGTTCCAGATAATGGTGAGCCCCCTAACCATGATCAAGCCATTATTTGTTTAGGCTTGGGATAATCAAACCCTCAGGTTCGAATTGAGTGAGAGCGAGGTCTCGAACCCTATTTGTATTGACCTTTTAGGCTTACTAAATCGAACCTTATGCTCTTTTATATTGGCCCTTAGGATATTTTAGGTCGTCCCTTAGGCTCTTTAAGTTGGGCCAATTCAGCCTCTAAAATGGCTATAATTTTTTCCTCGTTTCAGCTAAAAGACTTAGTAAAATTTTTTTATGCCTTAGCATGTGTTTTTTGTACCCGTTGGGTTTTCTGAGGGTTCAATCGGTCGGAACCTAATTTTTCTTAACCCGTTTGTGTTAAGATAATTTAATACCTCTTGAGGCGTTTTCGAAGGCTGATATTATCGAAGCCTTTAAATTATTCGAGGGCTAATTTTATCGAAGCCCCTTTTATTTGCTTTGTCGGGGGTAGCCTTATTGAACCAATTTTTTAAAGTATTTGAAGGACTTTAACTTATGGCGGAAATCGGATGTCTACGAGCCGTATTATTTTGGCCGTAGCCTTTTTATATGATCGTGGTCTTTTATATGGCCGTAGCCTTCGGGTGTGTCTCTTGGACTTGTTTCCCGATAACCTTTCAAACTTGTCCGAAAGGTTAGTCCCCGAGTATGACGGCTTTGGCCTTTGTATCGAGGGATGCCTCTTTGAGGTCTTATAAATTCGAGTTTAGATATTCAAATATGTTGTCCCTTGAGCCATTTCTCACGGATTCACAAGTATGGCGTTCGTATAGTAGCAAATTTCTTTGAGACAAAGTGTTTTGATATAGGAAGAATGCTTCTTTAAATAATTGATCCATGCATATATGTTTTGCCATTGGGGCTCGACTATTCTATATGGACACGGTTCATCTGATCGTTTGGCCAATTACAAAGTTTTCCTATCGAGACTCTCTTTGGCGTGAAGTATTTTCCTCAAGAATATAACCTCTGGGGATGATGCTCCTCAGTATTCGAGGTTAGTTGAAAAGAAGCCTTGGATACTGTTGAATTCTACTTAAGTAGCACATAGTTGTTTCCTCATTAAAAACCTTGTCGAAAAAACCCATTTGGGATAAAACTCGATCTAAGGGAAAAAGAGTGCAACACGTGCTTTAAAAACTAGGGTCTTCATGTATAAAGGTGTCCTCGGTGTCTTCGATCAAACATCTGTAATGAGTTAGTCTTAAATACAAATGGAAAAAGGAGAAGGTCATACCTTAGCAATAATGTCGTTTGAGTAGTGATACATTTTAGTTGTTTTGCAACTTCCATCATGCCAAGTTTGTAGGATCCTTTTTCGATAACTCCGATGACTTGGTATGGTCCTTCCCAATTCGGGCCTAGTTTACCTTCGTTTCGATCTCGAGTATTGAGGGTAACTTTTCGTAGAACTAAGTCCCCGATTCCGAAGTTTCGAAGGTTGGTCCTTCTATGATAATATCTCTTGATTCTTTGTTTCTGCGCTACCACCGAACAAGTGCAGCTTCTCATTTTTCGTCTAATAGATCGAGGCTAGTATTCATAGCCTCGTGATTTGACTCCTCTGATGCATGTCGAAATATAGCGTTGGGTTCCCCGACCTCGACCATGATCATGTCCTCGGAGCCATATACTAAAGAAAATGAGGTTGCCCCCGTGCTGGACTTCAATATTGTTCGATATGCCCAAAGAACCTCGGGTAGAACTTCTCTCCATTTTCCTTTTGCGTCGTTCAATCTTTTCTGTAAGTTTTGAATGATAGTTTTGTTTGTTGATTCGGCTTGTCCGTTTGGTGTTGATAATATCCTCTTTATTTTGTGTGCTTCGAGGAACTCTGTTACCTTTTTTTTGATGAATTGCTTCCCGTTGTTGCATACGATTTTGGTAGGTATCCTGAATCGACACATGATGTCATCCCAGATGAAGTCAATAATTTATTTTTCTCTGACCTTATCAAAGGCATGTGCTTCCACCCATTTAGAAAAGTAGTCCGTCATAAACAAAATAAATTTAGCTTTCACTGGGGCCGTTGGTAGAGGGCCGACGATGTCTATTCCCTATTTCATGAAAGGCCACGGGGACAGGAGTGAGTGAAGTTGCTCCCTGTGTTGATGAATCAGGTGCAAACATTTGACATTTATCACACTTTCTAACAAACTCCTTAATATCTTTTTCCATGCTATCCCAGTAATACCCTCCTTTAATAAATTTACGAATCAAAGACTTGACGCCGGAGTGGTTTCTACTGCCTTCGTGGATTTCTCATAAAACATAATCGGTGTCCCCCGGCCCTCAACATACCGCCAATAGTCCATCGAACATCCTCATGTACAACGTTCCATGTTCATCCAATGTGAATCTAGCAGCCTTGGTTTTTAGAGCCCTTGACTCTTTATGATCCAAAGGGAGCTTTCCACTTTTCAAATATTTGATATGCTTATTCCTCTAATCCCAAGTCAAACTTGTAGAATTTATTGGCATGACCCTCCTCGACCACGGATCTCGATAATTGGACGACAATCCCCGGGACGATATCATCTTCTTCAATTGATGACCCCAAGTTAGCAAGTGCATCGGCCTCACTGTTTTGTTCTCGAGGCACATGATCTAGAGTCCACTCCTTGAAGTAGTACAAGGTTACCTGCAGTTTGTCCAAATATCTTTGCATCCTATCCTCTCGAACTTCGAAGCTTTTGTTTATTTGGTTCACCACCAACAGAGAATCACACTTGGCTTCAATGACTTCTGCCCCCAGGCTTTTAGCTAGCTTGAGACCTGCAATCATGGACTCATACTCGACCTCATTATTAGTCAACCTAGAAGTTTTAATAGATTGTCTAATAGTACTACTTGTAGGTGGCTTCAAAATAATTCCTAGCCCGGACCCTTTCACATTCGAGGCACCGTCCGTGAAAAGGGTCCTTACCCCCGATGACGTGCTCGATTTTAGCAGGAGTTATTTCTTCACTTAGAGTATGTGGTTCGGCGTAAAATCGACCACGAAGTTGATCGACTCCAACCCTATACCACTATAAAATTGTAAGAGTGTTTGATGCAGCTTTTAGCCGAGGGGTCGGGATCGATTTCCACAGAGATCTAAGAGAAGTTTGGAATTGGGTTCCTATCTAATCTAGCAATGTGCGATGTTCTTGATTGCACTTCCGATCATTCTTTGTTTGATTACTATTCTACTTTAATACTAATGAAGTGGGAAAATAAGCTAAGTATGATATTTTTGTAAGGGTTTTCTTAATTGGTAAAAACGCACTAGGGAAGTGACTTATACTAGGTGAGTATCTAACGGGGCCTAAAACTTAGGGCAAACTTTTTATAATTGGGATCATGAAATAGCCATTGCACATAACTACTCACTCTATACCTCTAAGTAGTTTGAGTGACTTTGCCCTAATTGGATTTCTCAAGCCCAATTGGGTGTTCAAACAAAATCAAGAAAAATTGGCTCAAGTCGGGTATTACTATCTCTAGGTTTAACCCTTTAATTAAGGCTATCAATCTCTCGAATTCACCCCAATTCCTTGTTAGCCTAAATTTCCTAGACTTAATCTCTCTTTCTCAAGAAGAGCCTAAGTAAAAAAAGGCACAAATCAGTGTTTGCAACCACCACTTCAACATTTAAAGCATAAATCAAGCCAAATATCATTCACCCATAAATATTTAAGCCCTAAAATTGAAGACCCACTAAATACCCATACTAGGGTTGATCCACAACCCTAGCTAATGAGTTTAGCTACTCATAATTAAAGAAGGAATCAATGATTTAGATAAAATATAATCCATAAAAGTAATTACAAGAGAAGAATGTATGATTAATGGTTAACCAAGCTCTAAAATTACTCAAAAGAGTAAAAAGCTGCTATTCACGTGTTCCTCACAACAGATAACCTAAAAATCTAAAAAAGAACTAATTATACACAGTTAAATTTTTCGAACAAAATTGTCCCTACGGAGATCCCGCTGATAGCGAAAATAGGTCATCTCAGCGCTATGACTACCGCGGCCCGAGCCGACTCCGAAGGCATATGTTTCTGGGTTAAGCTTCATGTTGTACTTTCTCAAGATTTTGAATGTTTCCTACAAATAAGTTAAATGGTCCTCTGCGTGCAGGGACTTAACCAACATATCGTCAATATAAACTTCCATTTATTTACCTATCTGTCCCTCGAATATTTTGTTAACTAGGCGTTGGTACGTAGCTCCAATATTTTTTAGCCCGAAGGGCATTATATTGTAACAGATCGTTCCAAACGTAGTGATAAATGAGGTCTTCTCCTAGTCCTTCGGGTTCATTTGAATTTGGTTGTACCCGGAGTAGGCATCGAGAAAGGTCAGGATCTCATGGCCAGCCGTGGTATCGATCATGTGATCGATGTTAGGCAGTGGAAAGGAGTCTTTAGGACATGCCTTGTTCAAATCCTTATAGTCTAAGCATATTCTAAGTTTATTCCCTTTTTCGTGACTACAACTACGGCTAACCACTCGGGGTATTTTACCTCCCGAATAGACCTTATTTTAAGAAGTTTAGTTACCTCATCCTTTATGAATGCATACTTCACCTCTGACTAGATCCTTTTTTTTTTTGCTTTAATAGTTTGAATATGGGGTCGAGGCTTAATCTGTGTGTTTTTATTTCCGGCAGGATCCCTGCCATGTCTGAATGGGACCAAGTAAAACAATCTATGTTATCGATAAGAAGTTGAACGAGTTTTTTCCTGAGTTCGAGGGTTAACCACGTTCCCAAGTATACCTTTCTCTCGGACATATACTCGATCAGTATGAATTGTTCTAGCTCCTCAACTGTTGACTTAGTTGCATCTGACTCTTCGAGAACTACGAAAGTTTGTGGAGTTAGGAAATACTCTTCTACTTCTTCGATTACTTGTTTCTCCGATTCGGTCGAGGCTGGTGGCGGTGATTGCTATTTGGTCATCTGCTTATCTTCGGTGCTCGATTTTCCTGAGGCTAAAGACTCTGGTATCAGTATTACCTCATCGACTGCAAACATTTCCTTTGCGATGTGTTGTTCACCGTAAAGTATTTTCACACCATCCGTTCTTGGGAATTTCATCATCTGATGAAGGGTTGAAGGTACTGCCCTCATGTTGTGGATCCATGGCCTTCCGAATAGAGCGTTACATCTCATGTCGCCTTAAATTGCATGAAATTTTGTATCTTAGATGGTCCCAGCCACATTCACTGGTAGGATTATCTCCCCCTTTATTGTTTCACTTGCCATGTTGAAGCCGTTTAAGACTCAAGATGCAGGCACAATTTGCTCCTTTTGGCCGAGCTGCTCTACAACCCTCGATCTGATTATGTTTGCTAAGCTACCTGGATTTATTAGAACACGTTTAACTTGAATTTTATTTAACAAAATAGAAATTACTAGGGCATCATTATGCGGATGGGAAATGACTTTCGCTTCCTTGTCATTGGACGATAGGATGCCCTCGGGCACATAACTTCGAGTTCATTTTTCTCTAGCAATCGGCACCTTGGTATGTTTGAATATAGGCCCCTATGGAACATCGGCACCACCAACGATCATATGAATTACATGTTGCGGCTCTTCCTGTTCATTTTTTTTACTGGCGTCTCTTTCTCTGAAGTGGTTCTTAGCTCGATCATTGAGAAACTCTCAAAGATCACCCTCGTTGAACAATCGAGCTACTTCCTCCCTTAGCTGCCTACAGTCCTCGGTTCTATGGCCATGTGTACCATGATATTTACACATAAAGTTTGGATTTCGTTGAGAAGGATCGGTTTGTATAGGCCTAGGCCACCTGGTGTCCTTAATCCTTCCTATAGCCGATACGATCCCCGATGCATCAACACTGAAATTATACTCCGATAACCGAGGTGCTTTTGCATGATCGGTATATTTATCAAAACCATTCTTACTCATAAGTCCCCAAGAATTTTGTCCTCGGCCGTTCCTTCGATCATTCCGAGGAGGGTTGCGCCCTGAACCATTATTTCTTCGATCTGTGACATATGGCTGATATCGTTCCCTATTTGATCTCATTTCCCTATTTGTATTTGTCGACGCCCCCTTTTCCTCGCGAAATCGGGTTTACGACATTTTGGAAGACAACTCTATTCCCGTTTGGAAATTGGGTTTTGGATTTGAAGAGTCGCCACCTAATGATTAAGTGCATTAGGACACTAAGGGTTTTGAATTTGAAAACCAGAGTTCGGGTAAGGGCTAGAAATTATCTCGAGGGGAAGGTGTTAGGCATCCCTCAAGATCCACTAGTGTGGTTCCCGGCCATGCTATGTTGTATGTTTAATGTAAACAAGTATACAAATAAATTTACACATAAGGGTTGCAAACAAGCATGTTGGAATCTATAATTTGTTTGAGGGAGAGTCCAAGTGCAAGAATTAGTCAAGACATTGAATAAACAAAGAAGAAAAAGTTAGAAGGAAAAGGAATAATGCAGTGAAAAATTAAAGGGGGATTTTGGGAACTGAAAAGACAAAATTTATTGATATTAAACAAAGTAACATAAGGAAAGGGGTCCTAGGTTTATAAATCACATGGATCATCCACACAACACCGGTAACCAATCATACGCATAGTGTTATCGTGTGATCATCATCTCCATGTCTACCCTTCCCACCTCATTAAGGTATTAATCGCAGAATGGTATCACTACCTGCAGTGTGCTATTACCCGTTCCACCTATCAATCCTGGGGGCTTTTAGGACTACTAATCCTAAAGGGAGGAAGCTTGGCTTGTTAGATGTTTAAAAGGATAAAATTCTAAGGCAACAATCAAAAACACATAATACACTTAATGGGGAGATAAAGCAATTAAAGGCTCAAGTAGGCCTCCTCATTTAGAAAAATGAATTGTTTAGCACGTCTTACACATACTGTTTAGGTCCTTGATTAAAATTAGCGTAGGAAGAATTGATCTACCACACATTTTCCAGATAGGGAGTTCGAATTAGTCCTGCTTAGATGTAGTTGCAGAAAAGTGACAATTGATTAATTATCTAACTATCTATCTGCATTAAACATGGTTTATATGCATGATATCTATTAATTCAGAGATGGCGGAGAACAATCTGATTGCAAAAAATTATTTATAAGTTACAGTATCGTAAGTTCTGCGAGCACTTTAAACGAATTACTACTGATTTTAAAGGTGAATGGGCAAATTTCATATTTTAATAGATTACTCCTATAGGCATGCTTTCTAGGTGTTAAGAATTTTGTTATGCAGAGGTCTTCTAAGCAGGTCATTGATATGATTAGTTTATTTTAGGTCCTATAAATGGAATTGCCTAATGACAGATGCACGTGTAAAAATGCAGGAAAAATCCTATAGGCATGTTATCTATGTGATGTGCAGAATTTTAGCAGTGACTTATTGACATGGTATATATTATGAAGTGCAAAAAACCTATGAGCATGGTATCTATGTGAAGAATGTAGCATTTTAAAGTGTAAATATTCCATAGACATGAATTCTACGTGAAAATGCAGAATTTTGAAAGTATTAACCTATGAACATGGTTTCTATGTGAAAAATGCAGAATTGAAAGTATTAATCTTATAGACATGGTTCCTATGTGAAAATGCAGAATTGAGAGAATGTACACCCTATGGGCATGATATCTACGTGAAAATGCAGAATCGAGAAAATATACACCCTATAGGCATGGTATCTACCCCTTTGGCATGCATTATATCCCAACCCTTTCACTATACTCCAGTAGTTATTACAAAATTCATTACAAATCTTATTACTGACCAAGTAAATCAAAAGAATAAATGGAAATACATCAGTGATTACATCTACATCTAATCAGCCTAATCCAGACTCAAAGTGTAATAATATGAGATAAACCAACTTCCAGGATCGAATTTTCAAAGTGTTTCTCTTATTTGGGATGTGTCAAAGTTCCAAGGAACTTCTAGAGTTCCAGGCAGTGCTTACATCCCGAATATTATTGCATAATAGATTATAGTGCAGTGTGGAAGGACCATCCCTCAAGTGTCCAAGTTCAAAGGGAACCCAAGGTCACAAGGCAAGACTCACAAGAGGGAGCCGGGACTTAAGGTCTTAAGAGTAAGTGTAAGTGCAGTGAAAAGGAGCTAGGGGGAGCCAGGGCAGGCTGGTGGTCATGCCTAGCACCTGGGTCGCTGACACACCCCTGACTAGCTTGTCAACTTAAAAATTAGAGAGTTAGGACCCTTTGAGGGTCAGGTTCAGCCATTGACAGCAATTTAGAGGTTGTAAGGCTATACCTTAACTCTGTACACATAAGGGAATGGGGGTATGGGAGATTGAAAGAGGCTAGGATCCAAAGGACCCAGTATTAATCCATGATAACAACTTGGTATGTTTCCATGTCTTAAACTACAGCCCAAGCACATAAAAGGGAATGGGGATAGGGATTCATTGTAGTAACAGATCAAGTAGGGAGAAACAGTAGATTTAGGGAAGCCAAATTGTAATCAAGAAGCAAAAATGTAAGTTTTAGAAGAGAGTTGTGATGATTAAAATCGTGTGTGTGTTAATGAAAGAGCAGGGTATTTATAATTGCAAACAGGTGTAGCGAATAAGTCAAGAATCATAGTTTAGTAATAATTAAGGAACTATGTACCAATTAAAATCAATCAGCTTATAGACTTCCTTTAATTAAGGAGTTCAGATTCAAACGGTAATGGGCAGAAGTTATTTAAGGAAGGAAATCAAGTAAATACCTCGTGCAAGGTAGACAAATAAGGGTAAATACATAGTGGTACTTGATTTGTAAAACAAGGAAATAGAATCAGTAAAATAACCAGTAAAGAATCACATTGAAAGCCTTGCTCGAGTCAGAAAAGAGGTAAAAGGAAAGTTTTAATTTAGGGAAAAGTCAGTAACAATCAAATAAGCAACATTAAAAGAATTTAGAATCAATTAACAGTTGGCAAGACCTTTGAAATATAAGCTCTCATGTAAAACACATAGACATGTCAAGCAAGAGGGTTTCAAAATCACAAACGCAAAAAAAAAAGGTTCAAATTCAATTCATAAGCTCGAAGTGAGTGGAGTTCAAGGTTTCAAAGCAGAACCCTTGTCCAAACATAAAACCAATATTAGCCGAAGAAAACCCCTAAATCCTAGGGTTTTTAAAGTTGAATTTGATACAGAGATGAAGAGGAAAACTATCGAGATAAGCTCAGAGACCTTTTCAGAGTCTCATGAGAAGCATGTGACGACCCAACCCGTCGTCTCAGGTATCACCGCCCTTTTTCCCCCTTATTGTGTTGCTTTATGTCCCATCATCGGTATTGGGTGCGTTAGAATTTAATTGGAGTAATTTTGATAAGAAATGAGACACTTAGTCTCTTTTAAGAAGACTTAAGATGGAAAAGTCAACTGGATATTGACTTATGAGTTAGAGGGCTCGAAATTGAATTACGATGGTTCATTTAGCTCCGGAAGATGATTTAAGGCTTAGGAGCGCAATCGGAAGTAATTTTGGAGGTCCGGTGAAGAAGTTAGCCTATATTGGCGAAGTTGGAAATTTGGCGAATTCCGGTTGATAGGTAAGATTTTGATCCGGAAGTCGGAATGGAATTCTGAGAGTTGCAATAGCTTCGTTGGATGATTTTGGATATGTCTGCAAAGTTTCAGGTCATTCGGAGGTGTTTAGGCCGGGTTTTTGATCGAATATGCAATTCGAAAGTTTTTAAGAAATTTGGACTTTGATTTGATCATAATTGAGGATTTTGATGTTAACGTTAGCGTTTTGATGATTCGAGCAAGTTTGAATGAAATATTAGATCATGTCTGTGCTTTTGGTTGAGGTCCTGGGGGACTCGGGATGGTTTCGGATGGTTAAACGAAAGGAATTGGTAAAAATTGCAGGTCTGTAATTATATATCTTCTGGTATTTACGCTTCTGCGGAAAATGGACCGCAGAAGCGGATAATTGAGCGCAGGAGCGGTTTGGGCTTGAACAGGGAAGTTCCACAGAAGCAGAACTTGGTCCGCCTAAGCAGAGTCGCAGGTGCGAGTTTGGAACCGCAGAAGCGGTCTTAGAGATTTATTGAAAAACCGCAAAAACGGTCAAGGTACCGCAAAAGCGGAACCGCTGGTGCGGTTGGGAGTCCGCAGAAGCGGTTACTGTGAGTTTAGGAAGAAACCGCATAAGCGGTTGTTTTACCGCAAAAGCGGGACCGCAGGTGCGGTCAAAGAGTCGCAGAAGCGAAAATCGCTGAGGGTTTTAAGT